>QAPF01000155.1:82593-97975 GCA_004367935.1 Colletotrichum sidae | reverse complement strand
TAAATAGGAATAATTAAAATATTATAGTTAACCTTAAGTCTAATAGAAGTAAGTCTTTTAATAATAAGTTAAAACTATAATATATAAATAATAATATTATTATTATATTAATAAAATTGAGTCTTTAAGATTTATAGTAATTAAATATAAGTTTAATAAGAGAATTATAAGATAATTATAAGAATAAGATTAAAAGTCTCTTAGAGAGATTTATAAAATTAATTATTAAAGAACTATAAAAGTCTGACTTTGAATAGATTTAAACTTATTTTATATATAAATCTTAATTCTTAAGAATTAATATTCTAAAGCTAGTTCTTATTATAAACTACTCTTAATATATTAGTCTTAGTCTAAAGACTACTTATTATAAGTTAGTTTTTTCCCTATTACTATATGATTTATATTATAATTCTTCTATATTAAGTAGAATCCTTATAATTCTTATATTATCCTATATATAAAGGTCCTATAGCTACTAGGTGCTTTATAGGGCGTTCCCTAGCCCTGTAGTTCCAACGGGTTGTAATAATAGGCCTATTTAAGATCTTACTATAGGCCTACTTATAAGGCCCCGCATCAATGGTCAGGTCAGGTCAGTACTAATGGTCAGGTCAGGTGAACTAAGGACCCAACGGTCGGGTGAGATGTAGTCTCCCGTAGACGCTCGTAAACGCAACCAAAACTTTGGGGTAAGCACGAGCTGCGGGTCGACGCAAGGAAGTTCTTTAGTATACCTCTTCCAACATGGAGATGAGCGTCCAGGGGAGGGGCCTTGAACCGATGAACTCACGCTTTGGTCTGTCAGATACCGTTCTTGCACGATTCCGCCCTCTAGCATTCTGATACTGGGGCTACTGGAAATCACGAGATCTGGCCATGGGTAGTCTGCCGAGCTTGGGTGGGCCGTGAGCGGTTCTCGGTTCCACTCAGCCTCTCAATAGCAGATTACTCAATCTTTGCCCCTAGAGAAGGAAACCCATACAACATAGTCCTTTGAGAGCGAATCAGCCATGCCTTGCTATTCGAATAAGCTGACTTGGCTCGGGACCAGATTGAAAGAAGAACAGGTCTGCTTCGAAACCGGTATGTGCGTCAAGCCCTTGCAGGCTCGCTTTGTAAGCGGAGGCAGACGGCCGTTTGTATCACGGGAACTTTTAGCTGTCCGAAGCATCACTGAGGCATCATGATCTAATTACAAGCCGGAGAGCATCTCCACCTGTTCTTTACCCATTTGGCTCCATATGCACAGTTTCCATAGACCCGGCTCAAACAGATGGAGCTATCCTGTGAGTGCCAGCCCAATCACTTGCTGTGGTGCTGGACTGGCTGTTGGGGCCTTATCGAAGCAAATCACACGTCAGCCCGCGGCACCGGTTGCCCATCAAGTACGGATACGGGACATCAATATATGCTCGGAAATTTCCTATGAGCGTTAAAGCCAAGGCGTCTATCATACTGAACTGACGTTATCATCATGCCGAATCGCAGAGACCGAGTAGATTGAGGGGTTTGCGGAGGTTTAGCAGACAGGGGACGATCTGCGGAGTCTCCGAACGGTGCCATTCAACACGAGTCAGCCACGGACGGCTTTCACGCCCAACTCCCGCTTTGCGAACCCGTTTGCGGCTCACACACGGATAGAGATTGGGGTGTCTTTGATTGCAGGTACTTCGAGTTCTCGAGAGGACCATTCACGACCTTTGTTGGTGCAGTAGCGCATTATCACATTGCCAACCATTCTAATCATAACACATGCAACTCTCGGATTGCGCAGAAACACAGGAACACGGGAACTTATGGTGCTTTACTTGTACTGCGAAGAAGAGTACAAGGACGTCTTCGCTGGGTACTCTATGATCACCCTGGCATTCACCGCGGGCGTCGGCAACACATCTAAACAGGACTTTCCAGTCGTATCTCTGGAAGAGAGACTGTACAGTCTGGAAGCCGTCCATGTATATTTAACTTTCGGGATGGTGGAGTGGTCGCGAACACTGATCTCTGGGAAGCAGCGACTTTCTCCGGTGTTGCACCTCGCCTTCTGACAGTGTCACCCGTAATCGTCTGGAGCCAGCATCATGGTATAACTCTATTTTCATGGTCATCGTCTGCGGTCGTACTAAGCCCTGCCTGTCCTGATGTAGAGTCAGCAGTATTTTCGGGGAAAAGGAGTCGAGCCATGCATTTGTGGAGACTCACCAACTCAGGGTACAAATAGAAGCAGATGGACGTTATTGAGTTAACCTACACCTAGGTTGTCATACTAACGGTCCAGGTAGCCGAATGAAATCGTAATGTTGTCACAACTGGTGGCTTTTGCTCTGTACTTTCATGTTTGGCCCACAACGCATGCCTTTGAGGTCTTGTGTATCGGAATGCGCCGTGCCGGCTGTATACCGCAGGGTGGGTCCCGAGCCGGACGCCATAAGCGGGGCCGTTCCCCGGGCCAGTGGTAGTAGTCACGTGACCACCACTATTATGTAATGGTGGCTTCTTCCATTGGCGCCACCTTCACGCGTACCTGCGCGTACTTACATAGGTACTTTATCTTACTCCCATTTTCTTCCGTCGGCCCTTTTCGTGACCTCGCGTCGCGACACCCAACGACATCAGACTCATTTGGTCCACCTCGCACTTCACGTCCTTCAGCGATCGAAATTATTCTCAGCCTCGGTCCTCCGCCATGGTATCATGTCGAGATGTCTACGTTCAACGGGCTTGTCGCAGAATTTCCTGACATTCGCAGTGAGTTTATCTCGTCGTCGCGATCCCCTTGACGCTCGCCGCTCGAATGACCCTCGGCTTGCAGGGTGGCCAGCATGCTTACACATCTGCAGTTGACTTTTTCCGCCGACATAGTGGTCGTCGCCCGCCACTCGCATGTTTCCTCAGTCACGTCCACAGCGATCATCTAGCTGGGTTGGACAGTCTTCGCTCTCCATTTGTCTACTGCTCTGCAGCCACCCGAGAGATACTCCTCCGTTTGGAAAGGTACCCGTGTCGCATCAACTATGCGAAAGGTATCCTCGAGGCACGTGTGCAGACTTACAAGCACCTCAAGAACCTCCTGAAACCTATGCCCCTTGACACTCCAACCACCCTAGAGCTCGCGCCTGGGAAGCACATACAGGTCACTCTGTTTGACGCAAACCACTGTCCTGGTTCCGTCATGTTCTTGATAGAGGACGGGAAATACGCTATTCTGTACACGGGGGACATGAGAAGCGAGCCATGGTTCGTCAACACCATCGCGAGAAACCCCGCCATTGTCGAGTACACCAGCGGCATCAAGGTACTGGACAAGATTTACATCGACACTTCCTTCATTCAGGACGTACCCTTTGAGCCCAAGTCTGCCGGTATTGCCGAGCTTCTTCGGAAGATTGAAAAGTATCCCAAAGATACCATCTTTCACATGCAGGCGTGGACGTACGGCTACGAGCAGGTCTGGATTGCCCTTTCCAAAGCTTTGGGGTCAAAGATCCATGTGGACGACTACAAAATGCGCGTCTTCTCTGCGCTTACTGTAAAGACATCCAATGACCGTTTCAGCTCGTCGGTTCATCTTTGCCCTGAAGCACCCGCATTGACTGGGCACGTGTGCGGAAATACACCTCACCCTGGATGTCTCACCCGAAATGAACACGTACGACTTCACAGCTGTGAACGAGGGAATCTCTGCTCGGTAGTCAAGAACTCTGACGTCGTCTTCATTCAGCCAGTCGTGGCTCACCTGACTTCGGGCAGCGAAATGGCCGAAATCGGCGTTGGAGGCGGCGGTGACGACCTAGAGCGAGATGCCGAATTGGAACCTCTCTCTCCCGCCGACATCGAGTCGGTTCTTGGGATGCTCGACGAAAACCCCGACTTTTTGCCAGCGTCCAGGTCCAGATTACAGTCACTCTTGGAGGCTGGAACGAAAACAGGCCGGACCGTGCCGTTGGACATGGATATTGCAAGCTTTGGTGAAAAAAGCGAAACCGCCATGATGGACGCATTTCGAGCAATCGCGCAGAAGGGCCACCACGTCACGGCGACGATAGACGAAGCACCCGCCAGCACCCATCAGCAGCTGCCCAAGACGATCACGTTCCCTTACTCCCGTCACTCATCATACCAGGAGCTGTGCGACCTGATTCAGTCATTCCGACCCAGGGATGTTTGGCCTTGCACTGTCAATCCCATTGAATGGATCAAGAGTTCTGTCAGTATTAAGTCTCTTTTCGGACAGTTTTGCTCTGGCGACGTCTTCGCATTTGACTTGGAGCTGGAAGCACTACTCCATCAGAACGTACCCAACACCCAGCAGAAGGCACCTGCGAATCTCAGCAGCAGTCAGCCCTTGGCTTCGAGCTATCACGTCGTTGCACAGCACACATGCTGCAACGATCACGCCATTGACGCTGAGACAACTCTCCCTGTGATAGACGAGACAGCACTGAGCCTTGGCGTTCAACTGACGACACCCCGAGGCGCCACACAAGAAGAGAACGACGATAACGAAACGCCCGAGATCGACCAACATTTTGGCAGTATCAGTTCCGTGCTTCGACGATCACAACATCGTCGCATCAGCTCGCCATGTGGGACTTCGCGCACACGATCAGATGCGTACATCAACATGGCCAAAAACTTGAGCGGTGAAGACTGGGTCCGAATCAGCTTGTTGTCTACAGCGGATCACCATACCGTACCAGAGATGGACCTAGGAGCGCTGTAATCGGCACTGGGCGTTCTGTGCGGCCAGGCAGTCACCAGACATCAACCATGAATACGGCCCATTCCCCATTCAACGACGTGAGGCTTGTCAGGGTAATGATCTTTCACTACAGAAAGCCCATCTAATGACCCCCCTATACGTCGCCCGCGTTGCGGAAAGGAGTCGCCTTCGGTAGACTCAACGTCTGACTGTCAGTTTTACTGTGGACGAAGAGCCCCGGCCTCGGAAACAGCCCATCTGCCATGGATAAACTGCCGCAGACTCTTGCCCCAGAACGACAGAGGGATAGCCACGCCGCCAACGACGAGAAGGATAGCACCGAGTTGGAATGTGGCGCCCAAGTAGCCCTGGGATTTGAGCCATGGGGTGACGGCCGAGCTGGTGGCGAAACTCAGCATGTATCCAGCTCCACCGACGATAGTCATGGCCGGTGCAGCCCAGCGAGGAAAGGCCTCGGTGACCCAAAGCGTGGAAGCAATGCCGTACGCCACGGCGCTGAAAGAGTTGATGAGGTAGGAGAAGAAAACCCATATGTAGCTCCACTTGTAGTAGACCGCGAGACCGTATAGGAAGACGCTTCCGGCGCCGGTAAGGACAGCGGGAAGAAAGGCGATGAGGTAGTGCTCCGCGTCTCGAATACCGCCGTTACGGAGGGTCAAGCGGCGAGCCACGCGCGAGGTCAAGACGACCGACGCTGGCCAGGCCAGAAACGAGCCGATGGAGGACACGGGGCTGACCATGGAAACCACTCGGTCAGGGAGGTTGTACGGAGGCTGCGATAGGACGATGGCGTAGGTCGCCCCGATGAAAATCATGGCTCCGAAGTTGAGGGCGTTCAAGATGGTAACCCAGAAAACGAGGGGGTTGCAGGCGCAAAGCAACGTCTGCTTATAGCAATTCCACATTTCCCGGAATCCAGCACCGCCTTTCCTGATGGCCAATTGCCAGGCCATCCTGGACCACACGGACTCGGGAGGTGCCTCGAGGTCGGCAGCAGCGTTGGCTGCGGCAGTCTTGCCGCCAGGGAACTGGCCCCAGTCGTCGTACATTTCGATCTTCTCCGCAGAGCCTTGCACAAGTACGTGTCCGTCGAAGGCAATGGCCGGCCTGACGAAGTACGTCTCGGGGTAGAAAAGGAAGACGCAAACGAGCAGGACAATACAGGGGACAGCCCACGCGGTGTAATAGTGTCGCCATCCGGTGGCGGAGAGCACGGGGACCGCGGGGAGACAGAGAAGGCCAACGCCGCAACCGACACCCCAGAAGAAGCCCAAAGCGTTGGCTCGCTCGTCGATGAAGGTCAGGTCGATGATCATGAGCATGGCCTATCGGCAGAAACTTGTCAGTCAACTGCTATCACGGGCCAGCTTCCCCCACGATGTACATACCGCACTCAAGCTCAGCCCAGCGGAGAATCCCTGCAGGCTCAAAGCCGCCAGAAGCTGATAAAACCCGGAGGCTTGTGAAGCCAGCAGAGTTGCAAGCGCCAGGAGAAAGGCGCCGAGCAGGAATACCGGCCTCCTTCCCACAGCGACGGACAGCGGGATCCAGAAAAAGGCGCCGAGGCCTAGGAAGATGGTGCTCGGCGTTGAAACGAGAATATTAAGAGGGTATCGATCGGGCTGCTGATGACGTTAGTATAAACATGGCGCCAATGGACCGCTCTCGACTTAGACGTACCCCGGAGTTGAACTCGGCGGCCAAGGAGCGATACATCAAGCTGGCGGCTTGTGTTTCCTGCATCGATACAATAGAATACAGCGTAATGACGCATAATGAAACGAGGCGTTTTCTCAGACTCCAGTTCAAGGGATCCGATGGCGAGTGGCTCGGCATCGGCAGCTTCAGTGTCTGCCCATCAGCTGTGATGAGATATATGCTGCCCGCGAGGTCTGCCGAGACCGAGCGCTCACCGGAGCGGTTCATTGTGTGAACTGTGAAAAGGTTGGAAAAAAAAGGCCAACTATCAAAGGATGGGCAGAAAAAATAAGAGAGAGAGAGACTGTCTGTGATTACGCACTCTGACGCCGGCACTCATCACGTTGAGAGACTAGGCTCAAGATGACCGGCGTGCTGCTCCCAGAACAACTGTCCGATGGGCCGAAGTATCGGACTGATCTGGGCAAAGGCGGGAGGCTTCGTTGCCGCTTTAATATGGTTGAGTTTTGTTGACAGGCCTCGGGGAGGGCGAAACACGTTTTTGCGAGCGGAGCCCAACGGAAAGTTCGGTCATGGCTGCGACAATCAATACACGATTTGGGAAAACAATAAAAAGTCTATTTGTTTAATGTAAGTTATTACCGCTCACTGCCTGACTGCCGAGAACAGAAAAGCAGACTTGCGGGAAGAAAGATGGTGTAGGGCTGATGTTCACGGGCCGGTGTCATCTGAAACCCGCGCTGTGGCCCCTACGAAGAAGATGTCCACGGCCGAGGACGACCTTGACGCGACAATGGCCTGTGTCGTGAGGTCGTGGGAAGTGTGTGATGTGCAACGAGTAAGTGGTGCAGGCAATCACGACGTCGGACTCGCTTGAGCGGGGTGGAAGAGTCCTTCATCGCGAGATATTAGCACGCGCTGCTTCCCAGGCACTAATCCCCAGACCATGTCCTCCACTGGGAGAGCCCGGCCGGAGATGAAATGGCATGGGAAGAGTAGGATCGTGCCATTGGCTGATCGTAGAGAGGTTCGTGCCTGAAGTTTAACCTGGTCCGAAGCGTGCGAACCCCTGCCTCGGCTGGGTGACGGGCTCGCCAAAACAGTTTCAAGCCGAAGTTTATCACCAGGTCTGGTGGATATGATGAGTCGCGAGTGCTACTGTGTACGGACGGATACTTGGGCAGGTCGCTAATTACTGTAAGCACGTTGATGCCAGCAGGTTGGGCGATGAATCGGCACTGCGTACGAAGTACTTGAACGGATAGAAGCTTGATGGCTGTCGTATTCACTCAGATCATACACGACAACCACGGGTAACAGGATGTGTGTGTGAATCGGCACTTCGTCCTTGGGCCAAAGTCCGCCTGTCGGCATCGTCCGTGGCACTCGGAATTCTGACATTACTTTGATTTGTGATTCGCCCGAACCCGTGCGTGAATCAGCATGAAAGTCGTTTGCTGTGCAAAAGGCTGCAAGGAAGACGTGCAAACAAAACAGATGACCTTGCCGGGAGACGGGACGGTGCCGCCCACGTAACGCTGGAGTGAAGTCGGCATTGTCGTCGAGACAGCATACTGAATAGTAGCGACGAGGTGTCATCTCGAGTAATGGTCCAATAGTCCCATACTCGGATTCTGATGTGCCATGGGGACTTGCCACGAAGTCCGTGTTGTATTCGGCAAGACTGTCCGCAGAGAGGCGGCGTCGCAGAGTGGTCATTGAGCCCATGCAGCATGTCGAGAGTAAAAGAGCACAAAGGGCGTCGGTATCTCTCAAGCTGCAAACTTCGCGATTCTCGCCGAGCCAAGGGATTTTCTGTGGCAGTGGCGGCGGGTACGGTGGTATTTACCTGCTCATCACCCTTTCGACAGTCGCATTCTTTGGGCCATCCGGCGTTCCAAGACTAAACACAAGTCTCGCATTGATGGATTGGATCGTCAATCTTGCTGCTTCGATTCCCAGCTTGTCCGTCATCCCAGCCAGCGCTGGAGAACCGTCGGCTGTTGTGATCTCTCCATTAAGCCAGCGATAGTCCGAGGCCAGAGCGATGCCCAGGACAATCATTCGGAAGCTCACTGTTGCCGTCAGCAGACAAGGTATCCTCGTGACCGAGAGGCGACCTGGCCAAGAGCCCTGCAGTGTCAGACAGTACTGTGGTATGAGCATACGAGTAGGATGACTCCGGGGCAGACGGAGCCAGAAGCCAGGAGTGTCTGGCCTCGATCGTCGGTTCGGGACCAGCTTGGCAGCGGAAGCTTTTCGCGGGATGACTGAGCAAGGCATCCCGCATACTAATTACTAGCGAAGCAACGAACGGGTGGTGTGTGTGTGAGGGAGAGAGCTCGTTTGGGGGCAGCGCAGCCGCACGAAACACGAGCAGTGAAACCGTCCTGTGGAGCCAAAAGCGAAATCGAGATCTGGTCCCAGCCCAGGCGGTTAAATGACGGGCATCGGCTGCAAATGTCATGATGTTCTTGCTAACACCTGGGTCCAATGGCTAAAGATGCCTCGACACCCTCCAGAGGTTACGTGTGGGTTGTACCACGTAGGAATAAGCAGTACATACGCAGCACGTTGACCTGCGAGTCTCCGAGCCATACCTGGGAGAATCTCGACAAACCCGACAGTCTGCGGTCTCTCTCGGGGAGACGACTACTCATGTGATATTGCACTGGCTACTGTGAACACGCCTTGGAGGCCCATCAACAACGATGGGTGTTTCTGGTCTAGACAGCGTTTGTCGACGAGCTGCAACAGAAGCTTGAATGCCGCCTCTGATGCTTTCTATCCGAGATTTGACAGAGGACGCAATCACAAGGGGCGTGTGCGTGTGGGTGGACACGATTCCCGGCATCTCGGGACCATCAGCAACTTTGAGCGACGGCACAACGCATCCCGAGGTGCTATGTGTAAGGTAGGGTCGGAGGAGCGACATGGGTTTCGAGAGACGAACTGGCCTGCAGACAGACAGAAGACAGCCAGACAGACAGAAGACAGCCAGACAGCCATACAGCCAGACGATGGCCGGGTCTCGACATCAGCCATCGGGAAAAGCATGGGAAAACAAATTTGCCTCCAGAGAAAAGAAGCCAAAGCCGACTGGAGCAAGACTTCGTTGGGGGCCGCGATTCCAGCGGCCCTGTCTGAGCTGGTCTTGGACACGAGGCATCCAACCAATCCGGCGGGATTCCAGCTGCCGAAGGCCAGGGTTGGGTGCGTGTGGGCGCAGGAAGAGACGGCCGGTTCGCCGAAGACTTGTCCTCCAGCGGCCTCGATGCTGACCATTCGGCGCGCAGAACGAGGCTCGTCATATTAGCCGCGACGCGGGTTCACGGCCCGGCGGGCAGACAACACCACGGTCCACACCACACGGAGAGGAGACGGTGGACACTTGACACGCCCTTCTGTCCGTCTTGCCCGTGTCGACCCCGGTCTGGGCGTGGACGAGGAGGTGATGGGACAGGCTCAAGGAGTACGGAGTAGTGGACTGTCAATTCGGTACGGAGATATACGATGTACAGGCTGCAGAGTTCATCCTGCAGATGCAGAGCGCAGCGCAGCAAAGCCCTAGGCTAGACAGTGGTTTACCCGGAGCGTTTGGCTGATGGTGCAATGGAAAGACAACCCACCTGGGCGGCGGACGGAGTCAGACGGAGCCATCGGAATCTGGCGTCCCATCCAAGCACAGCGCAATCCAATCGAACCCGTTTCTCAAGTTGGACGTGTCAAGCCAGAATGTAGGTGCGGTCGGGCCTGAGTCCGAACATTGGGCCCGCGGTGGTGCGGCCCACGACTGGGAAGACGGGGGCCAGGGATGGGAATCATGGGATGAGATGCCGATGGAGGATAGTAATTGTGGGCACACAATCCTTTTTCTGGTCTTTGGCGATGGGTCTCTCATGATGATAAAGTCTTTGCGATGCCCCCAGAGTCTCGGACAGAATAAGAATTTGGAAAGGCTTACCGACTTGCGTTATCGTCGTTGGGCTCTGCCACGACAACCAGGATACGGCATCAAGGATAACTCAGCAACACCAACAAGAGCTATTGCTGCATCCTTTTGCGTCTCTCTCTCTCTCTCTATCCATGCCACACGACACACCATCGAGAAGAATACTTCCATCCCAGTCGTTCGGTCTGTAGCATCCGCGCGCACAAATTTCGTCCTCTTTGGGAAAGGTCACGAGGTGCCATTCTTCTCTTGAACCGGCACTGCTGTCACAAACATAGACCCCCGAAGACTGCCTTGGGTTAGACGTTTCCCTTGGGTCGCCCTTGGTTCAATACCTGGTCGGAGAGGCTACCTGGACAGGCATTCCAGCCTTTTGAGACAAGGAATGCTCAGTCTCTCGTGTTGACCAGTGCTTCTACCGTCAAAGGAGGAAACGACACGTATAAGAGGAGGATCATCACAACGGCCTTTTGCGCATACATTCCGTATATACATACAAACATTCACACCGTCGACCGGTTCCTCTCAGCGCAGCGCAACGCAACGCAACGCCAGTTGACGATCCCAGCACCACTTGGGCCAGACAACGCGACGCACGCCACCCCACTCGCAAAGAAAGATCAGACTTTCATCAGTTGGAGGCCGTAGTACATATCGGGCATTTTATACGACTTGCCGGCTTTATTGCTGCAATACATCGAGTGTTTCCGACTGGGGAGATACCCAAGAGAAACGAGCCGGCGCAGCAGCACCACGTGGGATAGCGTGCAATACTTTCAACGCGTGATGCTCGCATACACATACACATATTCGTACACACACTTACGCCGCATACATACTCTCATTCGACTGCTGGGGTAAGATTGTAGTATACATCAGCTGCTCACCCCAACGGAGACTTTCTCCGGGACCTTGGCCCTGCCACCCTACCCACCCAAGCCGTACCAACACCGCGTTTACCTCTGAGTTTCTTCGTCCAATATCTGGGCAAACGGCAGCTCGGATGATCTTGGCCCGCTGGGCCGCTGGCCCCACAGAGGCACCCCCCGCAGATGAGGAGGGCGGAACAAAAGGAGGAGGAGGAGGAGAAGGTGATGGAGGAGACGAGAGACTCGGAGGAGGACAAGGTGTTGGGGTCGGAGATGCCGGGATCACAGCGACCCTGACCGAGACAGCCAGTCACATCGCGAACTCGAGCAGCACGACACCGGCTCCCGCAGCACCATCTTCCGTCAGGTCTGCCAAACAGAGTCTGGGTCTGGGGAAGAAAGGCCGCAGGGGCGCTTCTGGCTCGGGCATCGGACTTGTTGGTGGTTGTGTTTCCGCGTCTACTTCTGCATCTGCCTCTGCTTCTGCTTCTGCTCCTGCATCGAGGTCAGGGTCAGGGTCAGGATCGACGTCAGGCCCTCGTCGAGGCAAAACCTCGCCTGCGCTGGCTTCTCACTCGCGTCCACAGTCTCTCTCTCAGTCTCGCTCTCACTCTGGCCATTCCCATAGGTCGTCATCACGGATATCCAAGACGTCTCCTCCGTCGTCTGCCACCGTATCCAGAGCCACGTCTGTATCCCCCATCACCATCTCTACAGGTCTCACCTCTCCCTCGCCTTCGTCTGCGGCTACACCAGCTGCATCGTCGTCGGCGTCATCCTACTCCACTACTTCTTCTACCGCGAGGACTCGCTCATCAACGGCCACACCAGTCGGGACTGGCACTGCTACTCCTCCTCATCATCCTGCTGCTGCTGCTGCTGCGAGTCGCCGGATATTTTCCAACATGGAACCCTCGGTCGTCTCTTTCTACGGCGCAGAGCCCATCCCGCTGCCATCGCGCTTCGCCGGTATCAAGCAGCGGCTCATCGCCGGACACGAGGCTGCGGTCGAGGCGTCCTGGCGTCGGCTACTCGACGCCCTCAGAACCGAAATCGCCGACATCCAGGACCGCGGCTCGGAGCTCATCCCATCCATCAACTTCACCGACATCAACGACCCGGTGCGGGTGGAGGCTTTCGCACACAGGCTGCGTCGCTATGGCGTCGCCGTCATCCGCGGCGTCGTCTCGCCTTCGGACGCCCGGAGCTGGGTCCAGGAAACACACGACTATCTCGACAAGAACCGCGAGTTCAAGCCGCCGGCGCTGCACGACCCGACCTGCATCGACCTCTTCTGGACGCCCGTCCAGGTTCGCGCGCGGGCCCATCCCAACATGCTGCGCGCCCAAAAGTTCGCCATGTCCTTCTGGGAGTCGACCGACGACCTGCACATCACGCGCGCCCCCGTCAGCTACGCCGACCGCCTGCGCATTCACAACGACAAGCTGGGCGCCGTCGGCCAGCAGCACGGCAACTCGGCCGCCGACTCCCTCAGCGCAAGCGCGTCGTCGACCGTCATCGCCCAGATCGACAGCGGCAGCCTCGAGCGCTGGGAGCCGGATGGCTACGGCCGCGGCGGGACCTACGAGGCCATCTTCCGCGGCGACTGGGAGTCCTACGACCCGTGGGACCCGGCAGGCCGCGTGGGCGCCACCACCGACCTGTACAACGGCGCCGGCGCGTGCAGCGTGTTCCGCATGTTCCAGGGCATCCTGGCCCTCACAAAGGTCGAGCAGGGCATGGTGCGCGTGCTGCCGTCGCCCAAGCTGGTGGCGGCCTACTTCCTCCTCCGGCCCTTCTTCTCGCCGAAGCGCGGTCCGCCGGAGCAGCCGGACGGCGGCAAGGCTGATCAATGGGCCGCCTATCTCGACGCGTCCAACTGGGCCCTCGACCCGGAGCCCAACACCATCATCCACGGCGCCGTGCCCGGCCACGCCCAGCGCATCACCGAGAGGTGGCACCCGCACCTGCACCTCCGGAGGAGTCTGGTCTCGCTGCCGAGCATGCAGGCCGGCGACTACGTCATCTGGCACTGCGACCAGGCCTACTCCATCATCACCGGCGGCACGAGACTCGGCGTGCCCCCGTCGCTGCAGAACGAGTCCAACGAGCTGTCTCTCCTCACCTATACCCCCGTGTGTCCGCTGACCCAGACCAACGCGCTCTTCCTCGCCCGTCAACGAAAGGCCTTCAAGGAGGGCCAGCCAGGACCCGACTTTGACACGCTGGGCGGACCCGGCAGCGAGGCTTCGCACCAAGACCGTCCCGGCGCAAGGGAAGTCGAGGCGTACGGCGGAGTCGACGGTCTCCGAGCCATGGGTCTGGCGCCGTACGACGTCGAGCCCGCCGGCGCGGCGCCCAAGACCAGCAGCGACAGGGAGAGGGCGAATGGAGGAGACGCGATGGATCTGGACGACGACGCCGAGGGTGCGCACAACAAGTCCAAGACGGAGGCGGAAACCGAGCTCCTCCGCCTGGCCAACATCATCCTCTTCCCGAACCGGTACGACTTTTACATACCGACCAACGGCACCCGCAGCAGTGGCGACCGCACCCCTCGCGCGACGGGCACGCCAAAGACGACGGCGGCGGGTAACGGCGCGAAAAGCTGACGGCGTTGGTTGAAGGGGCGATGGCGGCGTGGAGGCAGCCGGCGACTGGAGTCGTCGGACAGGCCGGACGGGGTGGAAGAGGAGGAGGAAGAGGAGGAACCAGAGACCGTTGTTGTCGAGACTGTGACCTCCCAGGCGAAGGACAAGGAGACCATCGTCACAGTCACGGTCACCGCGACAGAGGTCTAGATTGCGCTTTTCTTACCATGATACCCTGCAGTCTGGCCCCCATCCGGTTCGTATGATGAGTGGAGGAGAGAGAGAGAATGTGTGTGAGTGAGTGAGTGAGTGAGTGAGTGAGTGAGTGAGTGCGTGAGTGAGTGAGAGGAATATGGAGGCCGCCCCTTCAACGAGATGCTGGAAAGCAGTGAGACGAGAGATGAACAATCACTCACTTATAATACAAACCAGGTTGTACTGCGTTGAGATGATGGAGAGAAACAATTGGCTCGAACGGGACGTATCGGTCAGCAGCGCTGGATCGTCATCATGAACATAGACACTGTGAATAGCCAAACGCGCACCTGATGGCTGCGCTTTGCAGGATACGCTCATCGTATTCTCATCCAGTCGAACAGAATATGGACCTTTTCTCTACCTACTCAGTTCCTCGATTTAATTTGCGATTTGTCTGGGAGACGCCCGAGACGTTACAATTTGACAGCACAAGATTGAGAAATAAAAGTGACTGGTGTTATCTCCATGCCATCGCATGAAATGACATGGAGAAATGCGACAATACGGCTTTGACTCTCGGCCGGAATGCTGCCGGCTCGCATTATACCCAGACCGGGATTTGTTCCCGGATTGCCACCTTGACTTGGTCGCACCGCCAGGCCCTCAGATGAGATGGACCGGCTCTCGCAGGCTGGTGCTGCAAGCGGTAGCTCAGCAGCGACACCGACTGTCGTTTTTTTGATCTCTACTCCTACTCGGCCGGTCTTTGGTGGTCTCGATGCTAAGGTACGACACGACAAACATACAATAGGTGGCCAAACATGCCGCACGACATCACTTGGTACATAGGTAGCTTCGGTTCCTCTCACGAAAGCCTTCAGATCTCCTTCATTGACTCTCCATGTGCCTCCTGTCGTCTCCCGGTCTCACTTGTTCACGAACGGGGTTTCAGTCTGTCATTGTCTCCATGTACCAGTCAGCACCTCATCTCTGGAGCGAATCGACCGGCAGCCGAGGACGCCCCTCTCGGTCTGGCTCCTATCTGGTCGACATGGCCGCCGTCCGAACCAGACGCTACAAAACGTCAAGTACGTAATAAGAGGGTTCAAAAAAAGAGGAGTTCAATCAATTCCCACGCGGTGATAGCCAATTCCCCGGATGCCAGGTGCCAGGTGCCAGGGTCCAAAGTGGCTCCGAACGACTGAAACCACTTCGCCTGATTGCTATCGTTCTGGAAGTGTGCTGCTTGGCATATCGACAGACGCCTTCGATTT
Organism: Colletotrichum sidae; assembly: GCA_004367935.1. Lineage (NCBI taxonomy): Eukaryota > Fungi > Ascomycota > Sordariomycetes > Glomerellales > Glomerellaceae > Colletotrichum > Colletotrichum sidae. Next base: position 82,709 of record QAPF01000155.1, on the reverse strand, counting down.
GATGGCAGTCAGGCTCTCTAGTGCCGGGCGAACCAGTCTTTCCGGTCAAGACTCGTCTTCTCCGACGCTTGGCTTCACGAGCATCGTCTCTCCGTCAAGGTCAGCTCGGGGGGGGG
>QAPF01000155.1:0-82570 GCA_004367935.1 Colletotrichum sidae | reverse complement strand
GGGGGGGGGGGGGGGGGGGGGGCATCTGCGATTTGGTGCCCAAGCAAAGCTGCAGCCAGCGAGTCAGTCCCGACATGCCCGCCGAACCATGACTGGACCATTGCCAGACCCGAGCTGGGTTGGGCTTGTCGGGCTTCTATCCGCTTTCTGTGATCTGGACGCTGGCCTGTAAGTCCAACTATCGAGGCATTGCTCCTCGAGCGAAGACGAAGCCCTCGATGTTAACAAGACGCAGGCAGCCCTCTGCTATGTTCTGCTCTCGGCCTCTGAGCCGACAAGGCCCTACACACCTTTTCGGAGTGACCGCCGGCACAGCACGCGGTCCATTATCTGCAGTGCTGCAGCTAGCAAGGCTCAAAATTCGCCTCAAGACACGAATCCTTCTGTCACTGAGTGCCGACCTTGAAGTGTCTGTATAGGGATAGGATGTTAACCGTCAGCAGTTCGACGGACAACGCCACTAGAACAGAGCTGCGAGCCGAGACCTGCGAGCGATGCTTGTCTGCGTGGAGACAGACGGGGCTGCTCCAGACAGACCACGCCGCCGGCGGGGAATTCACCGAGTTCCCTGCTTCGTCGCGCCTCCTCTCTCGGATCAGTCAGTAGCTGTTATCTATGGGAGCCATTGCCGATCCTCTTACGGATACTGATCGTCTTACCCCAAAGCTTGAGGTGATACTCCCGTTTCCACCCGCCAACCCGCCAACCCGCGTGGCTAGATAATTACTTTGACGCCCACGACGCCCTGATCTGTCTCCGTACCATGAAGGTTCTACGGGAAGCATCAGCGATATGTCTTCATCGGTGGACCCAATTGAACCCGCGGCGGGAACGTCTAGCAGTAGAGGCGACCAGACAAAACACTGTGGCCTTATATGCGCACACACGATGGATACGTGAAGGCCGGTTCGATGATGCTCAGGACCAAAACCACCACAAGTGCCACCGAGCAAATATCAAGGCATGAGAACGCCTCTCCAGAAGAGAGGCTCCCGTCTGTTATCGTTGGTTTCGCCCGCTCTGACGTTACCCGGACAAGGATTCCCTCACCATTGATCGTCCCACCCATTCACATTGCCAGACACTAATCGTATGCTTATCTCTGCGGGGCCCATTTGACACTACAGTAATAGTACGGATACTCCCCAGCCAAGGTAGATTTGGTGTCTTGTCTATCGATTCCATGACCCGAGTAAGTTACATACGCAGCATCACTGCCTTCACCTGGCGACAGAGCACACTAGCACACCTTCCTCACCCCATGAACCGGGAGATGTCAGATGAAGGTTGTCGCTGCTAGCCGGGATGGGTAAGGTGGCCGAGGATGCGTCTGGACGTACGGATAGTGAACGCTGTCTGGACGGTCGACCAGACCCACGAACCGATGTCGGGCTTCTATCAGATGTGTAGAAATAGATGGCCGTACGCTCGCCCTTCCGCCCTCGGGGACTCATCGGTTTTCTCTCACTATCCCAAGCCAAGCGATCCTATCGGCGTTCTGAGCAATAGTTGCCGACCTTGCAGAAGTCCGACAAAAGAAAAAAGAGCAAGGCTCTCATCGGTCACCGCACAGCGTCACTGGACGGCGACATCGGCTTCTGTTGTCGCATCCGATCCCGTTCGAACTCAAAGCCATATCCTACCGCTGCCATGGCTGCCGGTATGGATGAAAAGACTGTCGGTCTCTCCCGTGCCGACAGCTCCAGCAGCAACACACTCGGCCAGGTCGTCTCAGGGAACGGCGCCGCCGTGGCGCAACAGTATGGAGAGACGAAGCGAGGCCTGAGTCCTCGTCACGTCCAGCTCATGGCCATTGGCGGTTCCATCGGCACCGGACTGTGGGTAAGTGGCTTGCGTTTGACTACGCCTACATCGCGGGACGGCTGCTGACGATAGACTCACGACAGGTCGGTATCGGTGGTGTTCTCTCCAAGGCCGGTCCGCTGTCGCTCGTTCTCGGCTACACCTTTTGGGGTCTCCTCTTCATCTGGCCGCTCAACCTGTCCGTCGCCGAAATGTGCGCCTACCTGCCCATCCGCGGCACCATCTTCGAACTCGCCTCTCGCTTTGTCGACCCCGCCCTCGGCTTCGCCATGGGATGGACGTACTTCTTCGCCAGTCTCATGCTCGTGTGTACGGAATACAGCGCCGTCGCGACCGTCATCCAGTATTGGAACGCCGACATCAACCCCGCTGCTTGGATCGCCGTCGCCATGGTCTCGTGTGTGGCCGTGAACCTCATCGCCGTCAAGTACTATGGCGAATCCGAGTTCATCATGGCGTCCACAAAGGTCGTACTGCTCATCGGCCTCTGTCTCCTCACCCTCATCACCATGTCCGGCGGCAACCCGGCCGGCGATGCGTACGGCTTCCGCAACTGGGGCGGCGGAAACTACATCCACGCCTACTTTGTCGAGGGGGCCACGGGACGGTTCCTGGGCTGGTGGAAGGTCGTCATCTACGCCGCCTTCACCATTGCCGGCCCCGACATGATTGCCCTCGCGGCCGGCGAGATCCAGAACCCCCGTCGCACCATCCCCCGCGTGGCCAAGCTCATCTTCTACCGCCTCGTGGGCTTCTACGTCGTCGGCGTTCTCTGCGTCGGCATCATCTGCAGCTCCCGCGACCCGGGTCTGCTGGGCGCCATCGAGAACGGCGAGCCTGGCGCGGGCGCCAGCCCCTGGGTCGTCGGCATCAAGAACCTCCACATCAAGGCTCTCCCCGACATCGTCAACGCCTTCATCCTGCTCTCGGGATGGTCCTGCGGGAACGCGTACCTCTACTCCACCTCCAGGACGCTGTACGGCCTCGCGCGCGACGGCCAGGCTCCCAAGTTCCTCCTCAAGTGCACCAGCGCCGGCGTCCCCATCTACTCGGTCCTCGTCGTCACCGTCATCTCCTGCATCACCTTCCTCGTGTCTTCCAACGCGGCCGTCGACGTCTTCTTCTGGTTCGTCGACCTCACCACCACGGCCCTCATCATGACCTACACCTTTATGCTCATCACCTACATGGGTTTCTACCGCGCCCGCGTCGCCCAGAACTTCCCGCCCGAGACGCTGCCCTACCTTGCGCCTCTCACCCCTTGGTTCCCCGCTCTCGCCCTGGTTCTCGGTGTTCTCGCCCTCATCTTTGTCGGCTTCGACAACTTTTACCCCTTTAGCGTCCGTGGCTTCATCACGTCCTACTTCGGACTCATCTTTGGCATCTTCACGTTCGTCATCTGGAAGGTGCTGAAGAAGACCAGATTTGTCCAGCCAAAGGAGGCTGACCTCGTCAGCGGAAAGGCCGAGATCGATGCCGAGTGCCGACACTGGGAAGAGGGCGGTATCGAGGAGGTGGAGAGGGCGAGACTGGCTGAGATGTCCGTGCTCAGGAGAACCTGGGAGAAGATGTGGTGAACGCAAAGCTTCACATGTCTTGTGCGAATCTGTAAAACCGATTAATGACCAATATACCAACCTATCTGGGACCTTTTGCCCAACTGCCATTCAAACGCCTTCCTCTGCCCTTCATATTTCCAGCTGCTTAGGTAACGCATCGTTTTCATGACTTGATTACGTAAATACTGTTTCCTCAGACAATTACGTAACAAATCGTTTCCCCGCATCCGCCCGGAATGGATTCGGGTGGGCCAGCGAGCTTGCGGGGGGTCGTCGGACCTCAACTCCATGTCCAACTCCCTGACGAGACTGTGACAGACGTGAACTCGTCTCGTTACGTATTGTCAGTCCTAGCTTCTCCGGCCACCGCTACGGCTCGCATCGAAACACCGGCCCGGTCCTGGCTCTTGTTCGTCCTCCGTCCAAGTCAAGTCTCGTTCCTAAGCCTCTTCGCATGCGGGCATGCAAGACTGGAGTCCTCATACCATGCGTTCCATGAGATACTCAACATCTCGTCAGAAAGCCTGTTACCGATGCGCTACGGCAAAAGCAAAGTGCGACCGCAAACAGGGCGGTTGCGGCCGGTGCGAGCTCCGGGGTCTGCCATGTTCCCTGCAGCAAGGCCAGCCATCGTCACCTCGACATGAGGCGAAGCGCCTGGGTATCGGAACTGAGGAAACACCCATTACTAGTTCGCGGCATGCAACCATTGCCATACCCCCTCGGAGCTTGCTACCCTCACCAGAGCATGACCACGATGCATACGGCTTTGCGGGACATGCCGGATACCCATCCACGAGGCCACCCTCCTCGGCCGCTGTCGACGACGCCGCAACCACCACCGCAACGCCCCGGCCTCTCACGGAGCAAGTTCCCTTGTCCGTCATTGATCCTCGGCTCTCATCCGGCTCAACTCCGGCCGCCGACGCCACTCTCGGGCTTGGCCCGTCTGGCGATGAACTCGACTTTTCCAACATGGACCTTGCTTGCCCCATCAATGCCGACGATATCGCGAATCGATGGCTCAACAACTTCGTCCCGCTGCCGGGGCAGACTCCCAAAGAGTATTCTCCGAGCGTGGCCGACTTTATCCATCGCATGCTCAACTCGTATGCCAGCGTCGCCATCCGCGGCCACAAAGTCCCGCCCTTTGTCCACTGGTCGCAGCTGACCCTGGCATCCAGTCTGCCATTGTCGACCTGTCTGTCAGTCATCCGCATGTGCGACAAGCCGCTTCGGGGCAGCGAGGCCGTCGTGGCAGAGGTGCTGCAACGAGAGATGACCAAGCTCTTTGACCAACGCGCCTCGTTCGACGACATGACTCTGCTGGCGGCCTTTCAGGCACATCTCATCTATGCCATGGTCATCTTCTTCCGCCTCGGTCGCGAATACTACTCTTACCTCCGCCAGGCCATGATGGATGCCCAAGAGCTCGCCAGTGCGTCGTCCCGGAGGGGGCTGATGTGCTCTGCGGAGCAGCACGGGTCCCGGCCGGCATGGGAGGCCTGGATCGCGGCCGAAACAAAACGCAGAACGCTCTACACGATGTGCATGTTTGACAGCGCTCTCTTGAGGCACGACGGGCTTCCCAGCCACCTCGCCACCGAGCTGCGAGGACTGCTGGCGCCTGGGAGCAAGGCGCTGTGGGAAGCAGCGCAGCGTCGCGAATGGGAGGTCAGGTACAACAGGCACTTGGCGACGTGGAACGACGGGGGTCTTCACATTGATGAGCTTTGGCCGATTCCACGGGGCCTCTGCGAAGCCGACGTCGCCAGGAGGCGTGAACGCGTCGATATTTGGTTGGAGGATCTTGACGAATACGGTACCATGATGTACGCAGTCACGAGCTGCACGCACGGCGGATGATTTCGTGGGGCGTGATGTTACCATGAAGAAATATACCATGTCCAATTAGCAAATGATTTTCATGTCAGTCAAGGAGTCAAAGATGCGCGTCAAGTTCAATACACATGGCCGCAGTCTCAAGGATGACGAGCGCATCATCGGGGCCCTCCGGAATTGAAGCGTCAACTCCGTCAGTTGCGGGGCCTCAACTCCGACTCCGACCCTGACGTCCGCTCCGTCGCCGCTGCCCCATCCGGCACGAGATCATTCATTCGACAATTAACAAGTACTTCTTCAGGATAGAGTGCTGTCAGAGTCATCTTGCCCTACCAGACAAATGGCATCAGAAAACAGCAGCGTCTGCCCGCCATCACCCTTACCACCTTACAGCATCTTCGACAGACGACAAAAGGCATTGATCGTCCTCATCGTCTCGACTGCAGCTACCTGTAGGTCACAGGGTAGAGGTCCAGCCACTTATTCGGGCTAATCAGGAACAGTCTCCGGCTTTGCGTCCAACATTTACTACCCGGCCATTCCCACCATCGCCGAAGACCTCGACGCCTCCGTCGAGCTCATCAACCTTACCGTCACTGCGTACCTCATCTTCCAAGGTATCGCTCCCAGCTTATGGGGCCCCTTATCTGATGCGAGAGGCCGAAGGGTCGCATATTGCCTGACGTTTCTCGTATTCGTCGGATCATGCATCGGTCTCGCAGAAAGCAAAAACTTTGCCACCTTGCTGGTACTGCGATGCGTTCAGAGTTCGGGAAGTGCTGCGGCCATAGCCATTGGATCTGGTGCAATCGGCGACGTGACCACTCGGGAAGAGCGTGGGGGATACATGGGCATCTTCCAAGCCGGACTGCTGGTGCCCGTCGTCGTGGGACCAGTCATTGGGGGCGCGCTGACGGGCTCTCTGGGGCGGAGGAGCATCTTTTGGTTCCTGACGATTTACTGCGGCGTGTTTCTTCTCTTCTTGGTGCTCTTCCTGCCCGAGACGCTGCGGTCTCTGGTGGGTAATGGGTCCAGGACGCCTCCCAGCTTTATCGCCAGACATCCCCTCTCCGTCTATCAAAAGACCACAAGGGTGAAGGGCGTCCCTGAGGCAGACCCCACTGGGCCGCCAGCTGCAAAGCCTATCGACGTCACGGGTCCTATCAGAATTCTCTCGAGCAAGCGTGCTGCGCCAATCATGGTCTTTCTGGCCATATACTACGCCGTGTGGCAGATGAGCATCACCGCCATGTCCACCCTATTCAAGACATCCTACGGCTTATCCGACGCCCATATTGGCTTGACCTTCATTGCCAACGGCGGAGGTGCCATGATCGGGACGTTTTCCACGGGCAAGGTCCTAGATGCCGATTACCGGCGTGTGAAAGCCCGGTTCGACGAGGCCGCGGCGCGAAACGAAGCTGGCGGAAACGGCGACGACGCCGCCAACCTGACGAAACCCGACTTCCCCATCGAAAAGGCCAGGCTTCGGCTAGTTCCCATCTTCGCCCTTCTTCAGTGTTGCTCTGTTGCCATGTTCGGCTGGACGATACAGTTTTCCGGACAGGTCCACATCGCCGTGCCCATCGCGTCCACCTTTGTGACGGGATGGACGGCCGTCTCGACCCAGTCACTGGTCATGACCTACCTCGTGGACACCTTCACGGACCGGAGCGCCGCCGCGAGCGCGAGCTTGAACCTGGCGCGGTGCCTCTTCGCCGCGGGGGGTACGAGCTTCGTCTTGCCCATGGTCAATGCCATCGGGGTTGGATGGGCATTTACCATCTGCGTCGCTGCGCAGGGCGTTGCTGCCGTCGGCGCATACATGCAATGGAGATTCGCCGCAGCCTGGAGACGAGAAGAGGAGAACAGGACCAATTGACGGGTCAAGGGCATGCGCCGTGTCCAGGTCCTCACGAGTCTGGTCAGTGGTAGCCAGCTTTCCGTGCTGGCTTAATTTACTGAGGCATATCTGATGGACAAGTCAGAGCGCAGCCTGCTGGTGGTTCATCTTGGCTCATATACGAGTGCTACCTACTGTAGGATACAACATGAAGGATTCAGCTTCGTCCACATTCATAAGCCCGTGGGCGGCCTCGTATTCACCCACTTGTTTGGTCCACATTTCAACAAGTATACTTTTGCTCTTGAGGTCAGGCCTGCGCCCACATGCTGCAAGCGCGAATCTTGATATCAAATGGCTCCGGAGGCGTACAACTATCGCCTGGAACATGCCACGCTACACTTGGAGACTGGCTCATCCGGGTCGCCAACCCTTCACCTAAAAACGCCGAATGCCTCCTCCTCTCCTGCTTCTCCTCCTGCTCCTCCTCTTCTTCCTCGTCATTCTCAACCAAGCTCAGACTTTGGCAGCTTCGCTGAAGCCCAATCGAAACATGGCCGAGGCAGGAAAGCTCAACTTCACCCTGGAGGTGTGCTACTTCACCGACGTTCGGTACCTGCAAGAATGTGCCGCTTCGCTCAAGAGATTTCTCCTCCTGAGCAAGAGCCGCAAATGCCTCGCAGGTTGGACCCTCAGTGTTCCCAATCACACGACCTTGGTACTCGGCGAGCAGATGCGGCTTTGGAGATTCCAGGTAAACAAGCCATGCGACCTTCTCTCCTTGAGAAGCCTTAATCACCCCAGAGGCCCGAAGCTGACCCCCTTTGCTTTGTTGATAAGATCCAATTCTGGCATGACACCATGTCTTGCAACGACTTGAACCAAGCGAGAGTCGTTTTTCACACGACGTTTCAGTCCTGCAGCGACGCCATCTGGGAGCTGCAGTCAGCCCCCGCTGCTGACGTGGGCATACTGGAGTGGAAGCGCATGCTGCGTTACTCCTTTTTGATCGGCAACGAAACCTGGCTTAACGGAAAATGGGGCGTCGACAATTGGGGCTTCCAGGCTACCGACATGGCGGATAGGACTGCCGAGACAGCTGCAAGCAGCTTTCGTCTCAAAAATGAGCTGGTGAGCATCGCGGTTGCGGCCCTGGCCGTTCACAAGGGCATTTGCTCGTTGACAAAAGGACAAACTGACTCGCATATAGCGCATGCCGGAACTTCAATCGTGCCGTAGCATAAAGCATGCGACTCAACCGATGAAGGAGGCCAAGAAGATGTTGCTCAAAGGCAACAGGGCTTACCAGAAGTGCCATCGGACGTATGGTCGCAACTTGTTTCTCTATGGGTCGCAGTGTGAGGCGAAGGAAATCGACCAGCTCAACGAGGGTGTCAAGAATGCCATTGCCTGGCACGCCGAGCTGCTGAGCTGGTTGGAGACGGCGTCTCGTGAAGACGGCGACGTGAGAGGCCTGAAAAAGCGGGTGTCGGGGGCTGTCGAGGCCAGCCAGATCTGTCTCGGCAGAGGTAGAGACGCCAAGGTCTACATGTCGTCTGCCAGCAGCATTTCGGACGAGGCAACGCTCTGCGGCGACGAGAAGAAGGGAGAATTCCTGGATGAGAAAAAGGGGCACTTTTCAGGAGTGGAAGGCGAGCAGCTGATGCTGCGGCGCTCGTCGTGGTGGCGGAGGCTATTCGGCCTCTTCTCCTTCGGATCTACACCTAGCCCGGCAGATGTTCAGGCGTCGATTGACGCTCTGCAGAAGCAGGCCGAGATGCTCGATGAGGAGTATGGGAAGCTGCAAAAGAGTGTGACGGAAGGTGAGTGACGTTGAAGCTGTTGAATAACGGGTTGATGTGTACTGACCAAGATACACAGTCGGGGCGGCGATAAGACAGCACAAGTGCGCATCGCGCCTGGTCACACTGAAGGCCAATGTGCAAATTCGGTGGTCCGAGGTTGAGGCCATTTGCAACAGACCAGATGCTTTGGGAAGCGACCTGAGTGGAATGCTGGGCTTCAAGCCTCACATGGAGTTCAAAGGACGCATCGGTCTGCTTGCAGATGAGATGGATCGTTTCGGAAGGAACGAAAAGGCTGTTGTCGCGGAGGAGAAGAAGGCCAGAGATCGTCTCAAGAAGGTCGAGAAGACTCTCGAGGCCTTCTGGAAGTCCCACAAGAAGGTCCAAGCAAAACTGGCCAAGATGGATGTAAAGGGGGCTTTCTAGATTTGCCGAGTTGGAAAGGACGAAAGCTGGCCACGGCGAGATGTAGCAGTTCCATGGCAGGATAGAATGAGACTACGTAGTAGGGAATAATAAGCGATGCCCCGTTCGGAACAGGGTGTGCATGAAGGAGCGTGTGAGAAAGCAACGCGAGGCTCATTTTGCTGTGGCAATCTCGGAATGAGCAGTAACATGAGTATCCCAAAGGACGTTGCCCCGTCCAGGAGACGGACGGCTTCACAGAGGCCGGTTGATGGATGGCTCGTGGTCATGCGCATCCCTCGGCCAGCACTGCCCAGTTCAGGCTGACGAAGGCGAAAGGGATGAGCCGGCGCCATCAGCATCCGGGGCCAAGGCTACCTAATCGGCCGACAACTGGGCAGCAGACGTCGCGTGCCACGTTTGCCTTGCAACGATGGCGCGTAGTGTAGTTCGTGCACGGGAACAAACGAGGGAGAGGTAAGGCAAGGTGGTGAACGAGTAAGATGCCTATTCCTCACTACTTGGTAACTAACTTGGTAGAGAATCAACTTCGTAGGGGCAAGTGTTTATTCATACCACCTACCTAAGTAAGGTAAGGTATGAGGTATGTAGGTGTCTACCCATAGAGGTAGGTTGGGGCGATACCTTGGTGGAAGTGCAATACTAGTTAGGAGACGACAAGAGGGGGCGGCAATGTTTGCCCAACTGTCTACGTGGGGTTTTGTGTTATTTGGGGAGCGACTGCTTTTTCGTGCCTACCTTGGCTGGGAAAAACGCGCAGCCCCTTTGATGAGAGAAGGCGCCTACCTAGCACGTAACTTGCAGAGAAAAAAAAGCGCACATTTTACATACAAAGACGACCGATTTTGGTGGCGACACTCGCGGCGCTGCAGCTATAGTGTACGCTTTTTTTTTTTTGCAAGTCGTGTGTGCCTAGGTACCTTGGCTCACGGCCAACAGTTGCCTCCCTTTGGCGGAAAAAGTAGGAAGGTACCTAGGTTACCTTAGGGCAAGGAGGTATCCGTAGGCAGATGAGCCTACCTGAATTGCCTAGGTCTTCTGTGTAGACTGGAAGGAGGGACCCAAACAATTCCTCCAGCAAGCAGGAGGAAAAGAGCCCGCTATGTCCATATTCAGAGGCACGTCTGGAAGACACTGGACAGATGATGCTAACACGTGGGAAAACTTTGACGGAAGGAATCAGTCAAGATAGGCACTCTCCTCACCCTAGGTAGATAAGGTAAGGTAAGGTAGGTGGTAGGTATGCGCCGCGTCAGCGTCGGGCTTCGTTGCCATTACTTCTTCACGCGTCTGTTTAGTCCTCGTGTGTTTCTTAGGGTCTTTTTCTGCACAATAACAATAATAATGATTGTTACATCGTCATGAAGGAATAAAATATAAACGCCCACCGAGTATCTGCCAAAGATAGCAGAACCTTCATCCACGAACCCGTGGGCATGGAGGGAGGTGCAATCTATCTTGCCCTTGATTGTCTTGGGTAGTAGATGGTCAGCCAAGAGGCGTCAGGTACTGCCTTGAAGAATACGGGTACTATCCTTATTTTCCCCTCGTGACTCTCGACCCTGTCGATTAGGTAAGGTAAGGTAACGTAGCCCTTTTTGTTTCGTCTCCCTCTCCAGCATTGAGCACTGGAGGTGGCCCGCGATACTAGGTGCGTGACGCAGTACCTTATCCCCGTACCGTACCTAAGGTAGGTAGGTAGGCAAGGTACCAGAGTCTTCCCACCCCTCGACCAAAAACCACGTCCCCTCCGGTCCCTCGTCTTCTTCATCACAACAACAACAACACCTCCTCACGACACTTCTGATTCTTGTCGCGCATCTTCCCTCTCCCCCAAACAAGTCACATAACTCGTTTCTGCAGCTTCAGAACCTATTTTCCCTTTTCCACCCACGCGACTTCCACAGACCGTAAGCTTGCAAACCCCAGCCCCCATTTCCGCTTCCATCGCGCCATCCTCGCCCCTCTCCATCCGTTACCTTTCTTCCTGTCGCGCATCCTCTCCCCTTCTTCGCCTTGAATCGCATTGCCATTTTCCCGGTCGCGTCAAACTTCTCTACGCCGTCGACTAACAAATTTTTTCAGTCCATACACAAAATGGCTCGCGAAGGCACCCGCTCTCAGACCGGCAACTCCAAGCCGCGCGTCTTCCCCGTCGTCGACACCGCCCCCGTCCGCAAGACGAACACCACCGCCTCCAAGCCCAAGACCACTTCCACTGCTGCCGCCAAGGGCGCGAAGCCCGTCGGCATCACCAAGAAGAAGGCCGCCAACGCGAAGAAAGAGCCTACTGTTGCGACCAAGGTACGTTCCCAACCGAGAGCCATTCTGTTGGTTTTTGGAAATGTTTTGTGCGCCATGTAACCCTCCCTTGAGGAAATCAAGACGCGTCCCGTGTCAATCCACATGTCCCCCAGCACATGTTCAGCCTTGCCCCATCGCGTCCCGGACCTTCCCGCTTCGAACATGCCCACTAACGACGTTCAGGCCAAGGCCGTAGCCAAGAAGGCAGAGACAAAGGCCGCAGGCGCCGTCAAGGCCGGCAAGAAGGTACGTTCACCCCCCTTGTTCACCACCTCTAGAACGCGTCTGACATTTCATTAGGAGACGAAGCCCAAGACCGCAAAGGCCAAGGCTGCTGCCACTGCCTAAAATCCCCTCGAACTATGTTCAAAGTCCGGCACACACACACACACACACACACACAACCTCATACACACAGGTCATGTTTCTGCGGGGTCTATCGTGTGTTTTCCTCTGATGAGATACCACCTTTGTTGTTGAGCGCGCGCGGGTCAGGGTACTAGTTTTGTTTTTATACGCCTCCCTAGTCTTTGGGGGATTCAAGCGTCGGGTATCGCGGGAGGGAACTGTCGGTTTTTTTGCCACTGGCCGTTTGGATTGGCAGCGTATGAGACGGCGAGGAACTTCGTGTGCAGACGGTGACCCCAACCGCCGAGGACGGGGAGGACTGAGTGTACGCGCATCCATGTCATGACGAAGTCTTCAACGCCGATTTAATGCAGAGTTTTTGGCGACGAGACTTCGCACCCGTCCCCCCTGTCGTATGTCGCTTGTGACGAGGGCCCTTTTGATGGCTGCCGGGGTTTTCTCCTCGCCGACTTCTAGAAAGACCAATGCCGTGGATCAATGGTGTGCTATTCATAGATTCGACAGTCAGACACATGAGGAAGTCAAGAAAACATCTGTTTGATAGCAGAAAAACGAAAGTGGTATCGTGGAATCTACGCAGCGGGTTTCTCCCGTGTGTGGTTGAACCAAACCAGCCCCACATCCAAATGCACATTTTAAAACCCTGGCCTCTTGAACACCGGCCCCGGCCTGTCGACGGAGAAAATCGAATTGTCGTGGACAGGGCCAAAAAGGAAAAACAAAGATGCACCCTAGCCCGTACGCCGTCATGACACGCAAAACTCGGTCCGCCCGCTTAGATGGGAAATCGGTACTGCTGTTCCGCCCACGGAATGTCGAACCAATTCTCCCAGTTTTTGCCCACACGCGGCCCCTCCTTGATGAGCTGCATCTCGCGCACGCCGCAAAACATACCGTTGCGGCCCGTCCTCTCCACCATCTTCCACCCCTCCCTCCGCTGGTAAATCTCCTCCCTGAACGTCTGGCCCTCGACCACTTCCCGGTGGGGGTTGGGCGTCGGGAACCGCGAAAAGTGCGTAATGATGCCCTGGGGCAGTGCGAACAGCCTCTCCCAGTGTCGGATGAATCTCTCCCAGCGCTGCGTCCGCTTCCTATACGCCACCCGCACGTAGGGGTTGACAAACACCCCAGTGTCCATCTCTCCCGCCTTGTCCGCCACCGTCGCCACGTCGGCCAGGAACAAACAGCACTCGCACGCGTCAAAGTAGACCTCGGGCTCGTATCGGAACCGTACCGGCGCCGTCACGTTGTGGGGATGGTCCGGGTTGATGACATGGTGCGCGACGGCTTGCCAGTCCTTGGTCGGCAGCTCCTTGTTCAGGTTCTGCACCCACTTGGCTTGCATGGCTACCATGCCGCCCCAGCAACCCTTGACGGGAACCGCGTCCGACTGCGAGACCATGGCCTTGCGGGAGACGCCCTTGCCGGACGAGGTGAAGTAGGGAAAGATGGGTATGCCGTTGGAGTAGCCCTCGGCGTCTCGCTGCGCGTAGAGATCGTACATGGTGAAGGGGTTCCAGTCAAAGTCCACCGAGCAAGTCGAAAGGTAGTGTGTGCGTCCGTCTTCGCCCATGTTGGTGCTGAAGAGCAGGTGTGCGGCATCGATGGGGGCGAACAAGGCGTCGTTGAGGAAGAGGATCTTGTCGTACTCGACAACGCCGGTATCGGGGTCGAACTGGTCGAGAGGGTACAGCGCACGATTGCGCATTTCGGAGAGGTACGCCAGACGCTTCAGTCGCTGGGTGCCATCGGGCATGGTCAGATGGGGGAAGAGGTTGTAGTCGACATGACCGTCTATTACGATCTTGTGCTTGCAAGGCACGTTCTTCTTGAACTCGTCCAAAGCAGCAGCGCCCTCGTCCCCACTGTCGTTTTCGTAGATGCTGAGGAAAACATTGTCTTCCCCAATCATGTGTATCAAGTCCAGCACGTTCTTTGCCCACTCTCCGCCTACGATGTTGCCGTCCGGGTCGAAGAGGCTTACTGCGATGAAGACTTTCTCACTGTGGGTGTTGGCGCAGCCGGCCAGACTGTCGGAAACGAGGCATCGTTTACGCAGGTCCTTGTAGTGCTGTGGATGGCGCGTGTACGAGGGGAAGAATATCGGTGTCGCGAGAAAAACGAAGGCCACAAAGAAGACGGTGTACCTCAGCAGCAGGCGCGGGAGTGATCGCGGTTGACGACGGAAGGCTCTCAGCAAGGCGCGAGGTCTGCCCTTGAGCCATTGAAAGAGGGAACCTTTTCTTCGCACGCGTGACGTTGGAACGGAATCGGGTAGCAGAGGCTCCTTGTGCTCAGTGTCGAGATCGTACTCTTCGAGGGAGGAGGAGGATCGGGATTCTGAGTAGGCATCTTCGGAGGAGGGAAGCATGTCGGCGGCGGCAGGGCGTTGGCAGACGAGCTCACGGCAATAGGCTTCTCGTCAGGAGTTATTCGGTATTCAAGGCTGTCATTCTTCGAGGGTCAGTGTCAGGTACGTGCGAGAGGAGAGTCACAGAGTAGAGACAGCCTACTAGCAGAAAAGCGAGCGACGCCGAGCTGGCAACACGCCGCAAAGCACAGTACAGCTTGCCACCAAGCCAAGAGGTATGAAACGCAGCCTTGGATCGCAATATCGTGTCTGGCGCGAGGGGCGTTATGGGTGGCCACTTCGAAGATGGTGCTTCGACGATTTGTCGCTGACGTGAGGAGGACCCTTACGGTGAGAGGTCGGTGGCACTATCGCGCAAGGTAACAAAGGGTCAATGATGGATATTAGGAGTGAGAATTAGGATAGTTATTACAACAAGTTAGGAGGTAGGAGAGTGAAGGGGTCGTTAGTCAGGGCCCGAGGAAGAGGAGGAGGGTAGGCTAAGGTTCAAGTTAGGTAAGTTTGAGTTGGGTGAGGATAGTTGAGGTGGAAACACGGGTGGAAAAGGCAATTCCCGGTAGTGTAATCCGTACGGATAGCCTACTGCGCACAAGTAGTATCCAAGGGGTGTTACGATGCTCAGACCAAGGCTCGAGGCAACATAGAAGCCAAGGTGGAAACGGGATGGGAGGGGTCAAGGGATGGGGAAGACCAGATGGAAGAGAATTCACATCGGTCTGTATTGTCGTTGACGTTGCCTCCACCGCCCAATGCTTCGCAACCAACGACAATGCAAGCCACAATTCCGCGACTGAGTCGAAAACGACAAAGCTGGTGCGTTTGGCGTGTCACCTGGAAGCACGAGCCAGCGCGAGCGGACGTCTCCAAGCAAAACACGCCGTCGAAACCATGTTTCCTACGATGCGCACCAAGTACCTGCTACAGGGTGCTGTACGTGTAGTAGGGTAATTATTAGGTGACATTGGGATCGCGGGATCAAGACACAAATGGAAGACGAAAAAAAAAGGAGCATGGATCAGGCTGACTTGGAAAGGAGACAGCGGGGGCCGCGGGGCGTGACCCCGACTACCTATGCCGCGTGCTGGGGTTGAGCATCGTCGGTGAGCTTCCAGTCCACTTTCACGACATGGCTGTGGTATCGCGTAGGTATAGTAGGCTGTAGCGGTACTCCGTGTTGTGTCTGGAAATGGGCATGAACAGCTGGTAATTACCTAAGACACCTTACCTAATGTGCCTTACCTTCCTACCTTGCTATTGGTCAGTATGGTAAGGTAGGTACGCCGTAGGCAGGATCAATACGTGAGAAGCTTTGCAGGGACCATGGGGTCGCATTGTGCCACATACGCAGTAGGTATACACAGCAAGCCACGGAAGCAAATAATACAGATTGGTTGTTCAGGCCCCGCACCCACCTGCTTCATTCAGCCTTCATCAATCGGGCGCAGGCCTTCGCCCAAGGCGTCAGCAAAGGCAGGCAAGGCGCAAACAAGTCACAGTAAAGAGTCTGTCGCGGCTGTGGCTCCAGCTCTGGCAAGCACCCCCTAGGCGGGAGAGCCCCCTTTTCAGCAGCCCCAACCCAGCAGCATAGCTCCCCAGCCAGGGAAGTGCTGGAGTGCAAGGTGGTAATTTCATTGGCCTGGCATGCACTTCACGTGCGCCTATCCCCCAAATGCCCCAAATGGACAGGCAGCAGTAGTGTACTAGTACTGTCCTGGTAAGGTTCGTATGCAGAGCTCCCGATGCAGAGTTCCACTATTCTTCCCGCCTCTTTTCTCGTTGGGCGTGGTCCTACACGTCTTGGCACGCCCAACATCTCTTCGCTGCCACTGGGCAATTGCACTCGGCACTCACGTCACCTTGCTGACGTTATCAGCTGTGAACGGGAGGTGAAGCAACCTACCTGCAGGGTCGCTCTGTTCACCCACATTCCGCGAGAATCGTCACTGGCCTTCACTCCGATCTCACTGAACATCAGCACCTGATCGTACTGTTACAAAGTACGCAGTGCTGACAGCCTCTCATCTGCATGGGGTTCTGTACAAGTATCCTTGCTTTTCCAGTCAGGCTAGGAACCCCCAGATGCCTGCAGAAATGCTTAGCAAAAGGCTACACCGCTTCGCGTTAGCCCTGCAATGCCACGACATTCGGTTCTCAGCCACACCTCATGAAGTGTTGTCCTCCTTCTTGCCGGTTATCCGCTCGACACTTGCTGATAAACAAGAGCTATCATGTAGAATGCCTCATTCGGGTGAAGGCTGACACATCTCGCCATCTCACACAATGCCTACTCGCCTGCATACCTCAAGAAAATTGGTCATGGGGCCCGAACGCTTTCGTTGAGATGCCCAGGGTCTTGGAGGACGTGTCTTAAATTGTGCCCGACTTCGCCCATCGCCCGTTCGCCCCAGACTAACCCCAATCGGCGTCACGCTGCCCACGACTGCCAATCGCCGCGAGCTCGACGCACTGCCACCGAATGGGGAAGCCAGCATCGCGCCTTCACCTCCTTCGTGTCTATCTCGCATGCGCCCTGGGGTCCTCACACCCTTTTGACCGTTTTGTCTTCCGGCTCTCAGCTTGTCAATGTGGAGGGTAGTAAAATCATGTTATTGCGCCAAAATGATTCAGCCCAGCGTGTGCTTGTCGTTATGCCCAACTTTTACTTGAGCTTCTCAAGTGAAGCACCTGCGACTAACGGTCCAGTCTTATGCCGTTTCGATATATGCATTCTTCGGCCTATGTATGATGAGACTTTCAAGACCGGTCATCTGACCCGGTCTGATATTGAACTCTTTGACAACATTTTCTTAGACAATACTTCCTAGGCCATCTGGCTCCTGAAATGCCAAATTTGACCTTTCGGCCCGCTTCTTCTCTCGTCTGGTACCAAAATGCCAGGCAAGAAGCGTGACAATAGTCAAACATAGCGCTACAATGACGAACAGCCAAATATGTTTGGATACGATAGATTCGGTAGACTCGGCCTCCCAGTTGAACATATCCATGGAGAACATGGCCTGAAGACGTCAGCACTGGACCTTTGACGGTCGTATCGACTGGGGTTGGTTAACCTACCGCCACGCTCGAAACAGGCAGGTAAATCATGGTCAACACCGCTATCGACTTCATCTGTGCGCTGTCGTTCTTGGCTGCCAAAGCAATGGCGGCATTTGCCTTTGCTATCCTGGTATTGGTTGCTGAGTCCTCCCTCGCAATATGATTCCACACCTAGTTACCAAGGCGAGTCAGACTACGTTCGTTCGGCAACGTTCTCCCTCGGAGCTTACCGTCTGCATTGCCAGAGAAGTGTTGCTGATGATCATGTTGCAATCATCAATCCTGTCATCGTACTCTCGCATGATGTCTTGCACACGCCTCTTCATCTTCAGACCTACCTTGGCCAAGCTTTGCCCCTTCTCAGAGTCACCTGGAAAGATAGCTGCGAGTTCCAACGACACGTCGTCGATCTCGGCAAGAAACTTTGACAGCTGCCTTTTCACGGCGCGAATATGCCCAACGAGCTCTTGATTCTGCAGACAGAGAGCCAGATACTTGCGCGTCTCCTTGTCATTCATCGCCGGAGATTGAAGACTCAAGGGCGTGGTTTGAAACAGGTCGGACCTGGAAACAAAGTTGTCCAAGTGGTCATCGACAATGCTTGTCAGTCTTTTGCGTTCTAGTTCCGCAAAAATACCGGGCATGAGCAGAGGGTGATGGGTTTGGTCATCTGCGTTCTCTATTCTGCGTTGTATGTCTTGCATGTGATGATCGGTGCAGCCAAACACCACCGCGAGTGTGACCTGTGACTCGGGAATGTAGGTGGTTGACATGGCTAGGCCGTTGGGTAAGGAGGCTGCCATGCGGGCTGTGAACGCTGTTGGCTGTCAGCGTGAGGCATCCCACAGGTGAACATTGACGAACCCACACATGTTCGTCTCATATGTCATCTTGTCGTGTCGTCGTAAAGAGGAGAAATAAGCGACCTCTCTTCCAATCGTCCGCTTGATGTCACGATCAATGTGGAATCTTTCCACGATTCGCCGCCAGGTGGTCTTTGTGAATGGAACATAGCTCGGAGGAGCCGTATAGTCGAAGATCGGAGGGTGTTGGCCGCATAAACTAGCATCTGTCATGAGTAGCAAGTCATAGTTTCACACGGGTTGCATACCTACATGACGTAGAGTCCGGGTTCAAAGTCGTCCCCAGCAGCGAAGCCCGCAGTCTGATGAGGCCTCCGTGAGAAATTTGCCGCCTGAACAGTTTTCGAGGAAACTGTACCTGATGAAACCAATCATCCCATTGTTCTTTAGATTCTAGAGCCGCCACCGATATACGCTATTGCTGTCAATCACTGGAATGCTATTCGAGCCAACCTCTGAGTCTGCTTACCGCGTCGCCTTCAAGAAGATTTATAACCAAGGACTTGCGCTCTTGGAAGTTGAAATAGTCCAAATCGGCCTCAAGCCATGTTCTTGTCTCTGATGGAATATCCATTACTGGCGTCAGTTGCGTGCTCGATCGTTTGCTGTAGCAACTTTCCCTTCGCTGGTTTGACAAGGCTTGACTTTGGAGATGAAGCGATGCAAGATCAAATGAATGATGAAGAAACATCGACCTCATGGCCCGGTGCACATGTTTAACGCCGTACTCTCTACCGCGTCTGAAATTAAGCGCCCTCGCCTGGACGGAGTTTGATGTGTTGGTAGCGGCACGTCATTCGCTACAGACTAAGGCGACCTCGCAAACTTGCATAACGTTGGCCGCCGGGCGCTTACCCTCGCCATTGGATTGGCCAGCTTCTACTCACGTCTGCTCGTCTACTAATCAGCTTTGACAAAGGGCGAGACTCCTCGAGCGTGAAAGCCTCTTTGGATATGAATTAAAGGTAAATCAGGCTAAGATACCGCGGAATGGAATATTGCTTATCCTCAAAAGCTTTCGTACATCAGATCCCACGCAGTAGCCACTATTTAAGCCATCACCTATCGCTACGCCCGTACAGTCCCTAGATAATAATCAGGCGTCTCCGTACATGCCCTCAACAACTCTTTCATCCTCTTCGTCAGCTGACTTGCTGGAATTCTTGATGCCGGCGCAGGGTCCAACATATTGGTCTTGATGAGTTCCAGGAGATCCCACAGATACCAGGAGCAATCGGGATGCGTCTGAAGCTGCTCAATCCAGGCCAAAACGGCAGGCTTAATGTACGCCTGTTGGTTTCTGATGGAGAAGAACGTATCAGACTCAAAATCGTAAATGTCGTTTTCCAGCCGCGCATTGGAGAAGTCCTGATCAATGACGTTGTAGCCGTGGAAGAACCAGGTCACGTACTCTAAGAAGACGCAGCCAAGGCTGAAGATGTCAGATCGAGGGGATACCTGCCCTGGAGACAAGTCGAATTCGGGACACCGGTAGGATGCATTTCGCTCCAAGTTCCTGGGGTCCAGTTTCAAGAGGGAAGCCTGTGTGCGCAATCTTCCAAGTCCAAAATTGGACAAGGCCAAAAGGCCAGCACGGCTATTGGCCTCTCGGAACCAGAGGAAGCTTCCTGGGATAGATCAGCCATTTGAACTACGTCCAATACAACTTTGCTACGAACCTGGCTTGATGTCGCCATGCCTGCCATAAAAGTTGTCCCTGGAGTCCCCTTCTCCCATATATTTTAGTGTCGGCATGGGGTCGTTGTGGACACACTGAAGCGCTTCGCAGATTCTGTAAAACTGCGTGGCCATCCAATGACAATGTCTTTTGTCCTTGACGAGTTGCTGGTTGTTTTGCCAAAACTTTGTAAGACTGCCCTCGGCCCAGTCAAACAACAAGTAAAAGGTGGACAGTCCACCTGCAGCGTTGTTGACGACCTCGAATGTAGCTAGTAGTTGAATGAGGTGCTTTTTCTTGTACTGTTTCCATCTGAAAAGAAGGGAAGATAATTCCAGGTTGAAGCTTAGGCGATTGTGGGATGTCAATTTCTTCAAAGCAAATAAACCTTGCGGATGTCGAATCTGGACTGGCCGATTAGTCACGATACCTCGTGGGGTGTGAAGCAGATACTAACCCCATGGTCCCCGAAATCCCAATGCCCTTCATGGATCTTCACCTTGTAAACGTCGCTGAACCCCCCGTACCTGTAGGTGTTGTCTGCGTCCGACTCTGTCGCCGGTCTGTCAGAGTCGCCTTCTGCTTTGACATTGTCTTTAATATCCATAGGGAAAACATCGTCGGAATCGAGGACATAATGACAGTGGCGTGATGGTTCCCGCTTGATATAGGGGGCGCTGAGAGTGTACGACCACCGTGAAAACGCCTCGCGGATGCCCGGACGCGCATACTGGTTGATAAAATGGTGAGATCCATGTGTCAGGCAGAGGAGATTGAACCTTTTCTGATCCGTAGTATCCCTTCTTAGGGGCAAACAACTGTCCCTGACGCCGTCGAAAAGATGCTTCCCAAAATCTCCAGGCTTTTCGATGCCGACAAGGACGGCGAGAAGCTTGATGGCAGGCCCCTTGGTACCATCATGGTACCATCAGGACGGCCGTAGTATATTTCCCTTGCTAGAATTTCTTTGTTCGTCTCATCTCTTAAGCAAGGGAGAGACAACACGAGTTTTCGTACTCGGTCGAAAGTAAAGATTCGTGAGAATGTTGTATTTGGAACGAACAGCTTGTCAGGTTCGAGGACATACGATACCCTGGCTTCGTCAAGCTCTGTGGCCATACAGTCGATGAGATCTTCAACGTCGAAGTTGTCTTCTCCAGATAGAGCCATGTTGTTTGTTGAGTTCTCGTCGGATGGCTTCCGTTTGTGGGGACGGTAATACTCTCCTCTGTCATGCACCATTCGGACCTTGATTTTGACGTCCGCGATGGTTTCTTCAGGCTGCTCGATAAGCCACGCAGCGGGCTGTATTTCAACATGATGCCCTACCCAGGCAAAGGTATTGGGCCCTGGCGAAACTTGTTCGGCTACAGCAACGCTCTCCCTGCCTGAGGTGGCATTTGTAGCCGGCCTAGGTAGAGAGAACAAAGCTAGGTCTACCAAGTGCTGTCCGAGATGGTCGCGGAAATGCTTCGTCTGATTAACGTTGTCACCCACGCCAGCCCACGCGTCGTCGCAGAAGGGGCAGTCAGTTGCTTTCGATAGGTTGGCTCGCGTTTTCGCTCGACTCAGAACCGCGGAGATCTGGTTGCTAGAGATTTCGCTTGAATGGTCATCAAGTAGGTGCATCTCTAAGTCGCTCGATGTAGCAAAGCCTTTCGCAAACAGTGGACAGGCCCACGTAACGCGGTGAACGGACATTTCGTGGTCAAACCAAGCCGATTTGGAAGCGTTTGTTTCCAGCGCACAATTCGGAAAAGTGCAGACGTAAGGCTGAAGATCCATGATGATATGCTTTCTGCAACAAGTTTAATCAGGGGCAGATTCAAATCACAGGATTCCCGAAGGCGCATGAAATCTTTAGTGATTAAGTAGTAAGAAAACGTACTTCCATTGTCTCTTTCGGTGATTTTCCCTGGACGTCTTAAAGTCGATGACTGTCCAACAGTATGGGCATATGAAGTTATCGTGTCTCAAGGCTTCTGGTGGCAAATCAGGAAACGATAGACTGCCCTCGACAGTTGCAGCAATCGAGGTGGTCATTGAGACCACGGATAACGCTGCCTTGGGACGAGCTGGGCTTAGGAATCCTTCTGGGGCCGCAATGGCTGAAAGCCTCGTTGCTTCTGTCTTAGCAAGAAGAGAAGGTCTAGAAACCTTTGAGAGTTCTGATTTCGCAGTGTTGACGTCTGGGGTCAAGTCGGGTTGATTGGTGTCATCGTCAGGTCCCTCAATATCCAATGCGTCATCATCCGAATCTGACACCTCTCCAAGCCTCTCGTTATGTTCTCGACAATAAAGGAAGTATTGCCTCCGACGAGCATTTGCTTCGCCCAAGGTTGCTACTAAAGATGCTTTTCGGACATCTCCTTGGGCTTTGGATTGTAAGGCCTCATCTGTTGCCGAGGCGGATGTGGCCATGGGTCTCAATTTGGGGTAAGAGTCGATGACGCGCAGTTTGTCCGTGACGTTGGAGAAGGCCTCGGTTTTGCGAACCCCATAGCTTCTGGACTCCTTGTTTGGCTTTCTTATGTACGCGGCTGATTTGAAAAGACTGTCGATTCTGTCTTGAATTGCCAAGAATGTCTCTTGGAGTTCGGATCGCCCAGTTCGGTGTTGGCGTCCATTTGCGATTGAAGCTTCTGGTCCATCAAGGTCTGAGTCACTGCTTGATGAATCTACCTGATCTTCGCGATTTCCAGTGACAATTTCACGTGCTAGAGGGCGACTGACGTTAGCTAAGAGTGCCCTGCAGCTGTTCGTTCGTCTCCGCTTACCAGACCTGATAGTGCGTCCCAGACTCTCAAGAATCCTTGCGATAGCTCCCTTGACCGATGGATTGTGTTCTAATCTCTTCTCGATGGATTTCGAGGATGACGAGCGCTGCAACGCTCCTACATTACCTACCCACTGTTCGAAGCGATCATTTGCATCGTGAAGCTCTTCCTCAACGAGGAGCTGCCTAACGGCTTCGCTAGCTGCCCGAAATTCCTTGACTAAGCCTGCCAGACCATTTTCGCATTCTTTGGCCAGACTCCGAACATTGGTAAGGTCGGCCATGTTCGCTCAAAGAAAGACGACAAGGCATGTAGCGGATGGGAGACTACGATGCCGGATGGCTGACCTCGCTGCACAGCTCTAGATCTCCAGGAGCGGGGTAATGCATGATGGACTGCGTAGAAAAGCATTAGGCAGTCGTGCATCATCCAATAAAACACAGTAGTTGTGTTGTTGGCGCGTATATTGATAGAGTGTCTTCTGCTTCCCTCCTTTCTCCCACTTGGAGAGTCTTAATCGCACCAACACTCGAAGCTCAAACGATGGCAGGGCTTGAGATAGCCGGTCTTGTGATGGGGGCCTTCCCCCTTCTCATCAAGAGTCTGGATCTTTTGGAGTCCAGTATCAAGCCAGTATTGGCATGGTGGAAATACGAAAAAGTCCATCGTGAATTTGTTGATGCAATTTTGGATCAATAGATGCTGTATCACGACAACCTCCACAAGCTTCTCGACCCAGTTGTCTCAGACAAGAAGGCACTCGCTGAGCTAATACAAGACCTGCCCGGGGGTTACTTGACCTGGGAAGACCCAAGCCTTCTTCACGGCGTCGATGAAAGATTGGCAGAACATGCGAGTAGATTTCTTCGGCTAGTGAAAAGCATCGAAGGGGTCTTGACAGATTTAAGAGCTGTAGTCCAGGTTGAAAATACAAGCGTAAGTTCACACCCCCACTGATTACATCATAGTCTAATAGTGGCCTTCAGGTGGATCGAAAGGACCTGAAAAAGCATTACAAGAGAGTTCTTCTCGCTTTCACACATATCGCGGACGACAAGTTGAAAGACTTGAGACGCCACAATCGACAACTCAGAAATCTTGTGGAGCATGGTGGTAGCTTCGTCTTCGAGAGAAAGCAGTCGCAAGGCCTGCAAGATATCGACGAGATGCGAGGTCGGCTCGTTCACTTCTATCACAGTTTACGACAGCGGTGGCAATGCGTCTCCCCATGCCAGAGCCACCATGCACATTTACGCCTCGGTCCGCGTACTAACCTTCTGGACATTGAAGTGGTTCTTGTCTGTGGGAAGGACCATCTCTCTTTAGATCAGGGACGAGCCCAAGAAGTTATTGTTCGACTAAGAGATTTCCCAAAAGACGCTGTCCGGGAAACTTCAACCAATTCAGCCGACGCATCTGTCCTATACAAAGATGGAAACACTGCTAAGATGCCTCAAATTGACGAAGAGAGCAAGATGCTTTCAATACGAAGAAACATATCATCGATTCGCCAGCGATTCAGGTCAAGAGAAGCTTCGCAAGAGCATCATCAAGTCTCCGCCAAACTGGTTCGGTTTGAGGGGGACACAACTGAAGATCAACGAGATCCAAGTTCGAGTCCTGGCAAACATGGACAAGAGTATTGCGCAGAATTTCCGTCCCATCCAGCCGACTCAGAGTCGATAAACACGATTCGCAACTTGTGTAGTTTTCTCCAGGGCACTTCCTTGGAACTGGGAATCATCCAAGCTGATCGAGAGAATGGTCTCCAATTCGCCAAGGCGAAAGGAAATGCTCACGAAGTCGGATGGGACAACTTGACGCTGTTTTCGCTGCCTCGTCTGTTGAGTTCATGCGACCAGAAGGTTGTTTACCTGCCTTGGAAGCATCGGCTCCAAATGGCGGCTCAGATAACCACCGCGCTGCTTCACTTCCACACGTCTCCTTGGCTTTCGGGCGCTTGGTCCAAGGATGAATTTTCTGTCCTAGTCAATTCTCTGTCCAACAAACCCTTGCACGGATACCCCTTCATCTCAGGGCATTTTCAGAGCGACCAACAACCTGGAGTCGGGCTGAACATAAGAGAGGAGAAGTCGGCTCGCTCGTGCCTACTCACCACAGGCATCATGATTCTAGAGCTTGTCTACGGGAAGAATATTGAGGCGTGTCAATACTTCAAGGACTTCCTAGGTCCTGGGGGCAAACCGAATGAATTCACGCGAATTGGGGCAGCACAGGAGTGGGCCAAGGATATAGAAGAAAAGGTCTCCGCAGACGTGGCGGAGGCAGTGAGGAGGTGCTTAGAATGGTATGGACCAAAACCTCAGTTTTCGGATGCTGCCTTTAGGGAAGCAGTATATTTGGGGGTGGTTCATCCTCTGACGAGTTGGTGTCTCAACAGCTGGCCAAGCAGCTCTACAGACAACTGGGAACATCGCGGTGGTATCAAAGTTTAGGAACCCCAAGCGTATACGAGTTCTTTGCATCTTGCTGCCAGTAGGTCACCTCTGGCAGATCACGCCGTGGTCTTGCACTCGGCCACAATATCCATGTTAACATAGGTGCAGCTCCGACGACAGTCCTCACCAATCTCTGAAGCATACAAAGCGGCATCGAAAATCGTGTTTAGCGTGGTGGCAAACCACTTGAATGTATAATGCATGAAACTAGTGACCCAAATAACGCGTACATGGTTTCCTCTAGGGGAAGGTGGTGGCGATGTGCTTCCAAAGACGTTCTTCAGATGTGTTGTGTTGTGTCAAGGTAGCCCGATATTGACAAAAGTACCACATCAAAGACATGAATAGCGCAAATAAAAGAAGCGAAGCAGCCGGGATTCTCTCCAGGATTGATAAGAAGCAGGATACACGGATCCTCAACATACGATGAGGTGATTTCAGGCCTGATGTCTGGGCCATGACTGCATAGCTCAATCCGTCAACTTTCTGATCTTCTCCTCGATCAAAGACAACGAGTCGAGGTTCTCGTTCTCCATCTTCAACTTTACGGCAGCTTTCTTGTACTGATTATCGCTCAAAACCTTCTGCACCCCCTTTCGTACCTGCTCAGCAGTCGGCGTTTGCGTGTCCAAGCTAAGGCCTATGCCGGCGTATATGGCCCTCATCGTGACCTCGATCTTCTCCTCATTCTCCCCAGCAAGAACCACGGGAACTCCGTTGCTGACGGCATGAGTGAAAGTCCCGTAACCGGCATTGGAGATGAAGACGTCCGTGTACTCCAAGATGATGTCGTACGGGATGTAATCGACGACGCGAGCGTTTGAGGGCACGACGATCTCAGACGGAAGCTTGGTGCCGCGAGCCCCGAGAGTGGCGACGACCAGCACGTCCTGTCTTTCAACAAAGGCGTTGAGGGAGGGGAGTATGAGGTCTGTGTAGTCTGGATTGAGGGTACCTTGTGACACGAAGACGACGTGGCGGTATTTGCTCTCTTGTTTTCGCTCCACCTCAGGCCACCAGGGCGGGTGCTCGAAGCCTGGCTTGACAGTCCTTCGCGGAAGAAGGCCAACATATTCGATGGATGACGGCAGGTCCGAGAGAGGGTATTCCAGACTAGGCGAGCAGAGTTGTAGAGCGTAGTCGTGGGCGGTGTATAAGCAGCTGAACATCTTGCCGTCGGGGATAAATGTACAGCCCAGTTTCCTGAGAGCACCCTGCCATGATTCAATCATGTTCCTGAAAGGGCCGCTTTCGGCAAGCTTGTGCAACGCTTCGTTTCTTTGCCTACCAGAGACCGTGGAGTCTGGCAAAAGGCCAAGTGACATGGGGGCGTTGTCTCTGCTCTCGAATAAAAGAGGCGCGACGCCGAAGCCAATGGACTTTGGCATAGATGAGAACCTCTCGGGAAGGGGACGACCGTACTTGAACGGCAAGAGAGTCGAGTTGAAGACATCTTCCATGAAGATGATCTGGCGGCTCGGGTCTCGTGCCTGCAACATGACCAGGGCATCCTCAGTGCTCTGGGTACGCATTGGTAGCATGTCCAGAAAAACGGCCTTGTATTGTCCAGCTACCCGCTCAAGGCCTCTTGGTAACGATGTTGCTTCTCGAAAGCTTTGCATAACCTCGCCCGTCAGGGGGTTGTCGACACGAAGATATTCGGCGCCTGTTTCCTCTACTTTCGTCTGGTACAGGTCGGGAGCCATAAAGACAACTTCGTAGCCAGTCTTGACCAAATAGGATGCTATTGAAAGAAGCGGATTGGTATGTCCCTCTCCCGGGAAGGCGGCGAAGAGCAACAAAGGGTTGCTCCCGGACGTATCGCCCCTATTGAGGTTGCCGACTGTCATGATCGGTGCGACTTGTTTACGGCCCGGTCTACAATTTTCGATGAGTGCAGTGTACCGTAGCAATGTGGCGACAATGGGTGAAAAGGCCAGGAGAAAGAAGCAGGCTAGCTGTAGGACCGCACTTTCGATCGCGAAGTTGACTGATTGACAGTTTGATCAGAAGATGTATGTGCTCAAAATAAAACCGTGCAACCAAGTGACTCGGACGGTGTGGTTTCCGAGCTCGCAGACTTTCTTGCTGGAACCATCGCCAGTTATCGCGATGTACGAAAATCCCCCTCTTCGTCTGTAAGCACTTGTGGAAGGTCACATTAGCGGCTGCACGATCAACAAGAAAATGCGGGCAAGCGCGCAAATGGTAGGTTCTTCACCGCGGATCAACTGCATGATGTCTAGCGAGAGTGTGGCCAAGAGCTCGGGAACGAGGTTGACGGATCACAATGCTGGACACTGCAGGTGTTGACGCAAGAATGAAATGTGGACTTTCCCATCCCCCTGCAGGGCCCTACGGGCCTGAATGGCTTCACAGAATGAATCTGCAGAACGGAACTGCGTGCCGTTGGATAAACTCGTATACGGCTAGTTTCCCTTCAGTTTTACTGCGTACGCACCAGACTCGCAGGATTATAAGTGCCTCAGAATTGTAACAGTACAGAGTGTGTTTGTAGAACAGGGAGCGTTTTGTTGTGTGATGCAGGTTTGCCGGGGAAGATTTCGCCGAGTATCTACTGATGAATCCCAACATGGCATAATGTGCCACAGATGAAGACAGGCCGAAGTTGCCAGCCCTGGCCAGCAACGTCTCGACAGCGTATGTGCCTTTTAGCTTGCATAGAAGGCTCCCTGAGACAATTCCGGGGAGTTGGTACGCACTTGCGCCTCCGATAAACCTGCGAGCTGGAGTTTTACTCGATCAAGTAATGCCTCGCAATTTCATCGTTCTTGTGGTCCAACTTGACACCGAACACAGTACTGGCCAGTTTTGCGCAATTGAAACCAGAGAACGGAGGAATGCCGGCGCAATCAGTAACAGACCGAAGAATAATGTCAGGTAAGAACCGGCTGGAAGACCGGCATCTTTGTCATTACTCGAGACCGATGATCACGAAGTTGCGTTCATGGTTATTGACTAGAGTAATATAGGTTACATCTGACTTCACCACTGTACAAAGTACACCAATTAGTAGCTCGGCTGGCAATCTGGAGAGTCCGGTGCCACCTCCCAATCTCGTGCTAGAGTTGCAGGCAGTTTCGCCCAGCACACAGCGAGATAACAAGACTGTTGACTTGTTGCGTAATTGCAACGTTATCAACTCGCAAATCGGGTGACCACAACGCGCTTGCGTGTTGGAGACGTCGAATTTATCTAGGTTGCAACAGTGACTCGCCACCATGTCCCGCAAGATTGGCGGGCAGCGGACGGCGGAGCCGAGAGCTTTGTCATGACGGGATCTGGAGAGACCCGAAACTGGACGACCAAAGCCGGGGTCAACCTTACCGTCACGTTGTCAAAAAGACGCGGCGAGGACTTGGCTACGGAGAAGCCCTTTGGTCCTTTGGTGAGGCGGACTCGGGCGGAGTCTAAGAGACCGTGGTTGAGGCTGAAGGTGGTATTTCATCCAGTCCATCCAACTTGAACATGGGGAAGATGGATGTTTGTTTCAATAAGCGTCGAGCATTTGCCCATTCAGTGCTGATTGTCGACTGGGCTGGTCACGAGGCCTTCGCTCGGCCTTGACCGAGTGCAACTTGGGGGTAAAAAGACACATTTACCCGACGGGCGTCGCCAGTTGTCACCAGGTCATCCAGGCAGGGTGCCGAGTTGAAGGGGAAGATCCCAATCACCAGATAGTACTCTCAGAATAAGGTTCAGCATGATCCCAAGCAGCATACTTGTATGGAGTGCTGGCAGTATGGAGTATCGTCCTGGGCTATCGAGAAGATAGACATGGCATCCATGAGCTAGTCATGAGTTGAGGGGTAGCTGAGTGATGATTCACCAATGAAACATGAAGGCAAAGCAGAGATCCCAAGTGCCGTATCTCCAGCTTTCGGCACATGGGTTATATGCGATGAATAGAAGAAAAGCAGACGATGGAATTTTCCACAAGTTTGGTCTATGTCGTTCCTCTACCATTACGGATACTCGGCTGACAAACGGAACGGCCAGAGGCAGAGGACAAGATACACAGTAGATCGCAAGATCCCTGTCGACATTTGGCTGTCAGATTGTTTCGAACAGACTACCTTGCCGTCTTCTCCGGCGATCCCGCAGACGCCCTACAGCACTGCTACCTGCCAGTAAACAGTCCTAATTGAAGTTAAGATCACGACAGGAGCAATCCAAAGTATATCCTCCACAAAGGGACGTCTCCAGCCCCCGCTTAGCTCGCTACCGTACCCCGATTGCTGCTCCGATTGGAGGCACATCGCGGCTTTGAGGCTGGCACGGTTTCTCGGCGCGGACAACAGTGTGGCACCGCCGGGATGGGCGCCTTTGTGTGTCCGATTTCGACGGTAACTTTATTAGCTGGAATGAACCAGACGGTGAGGGAGAGGGCTAGCTTGGCGGCAATACCGGATGGACTGGAATTCCGTGGTGTAGGCACGGCACATACTCGTGGCACAGACTATTAGCTCTAGCATGGAAATCGGAAGTTTCTTCGCCTCGAGACATGAGACAAAGACTGTCTGTCTTGTACCGTCTAATAAAACGAGGAGGGGTCCATAAACATATTTGGATCGAAGGCTCCCCCTCCATCTCGTCCCTGGTTCATGCAGCCCGCCAACCACGATGCCGTCATTCGCTTCTTTCGTTTGTTTTCTCGCTCTGCTCGCGCAAGCCTGTGCTTGGGGCCCGCGCCAGTCCGACAATGGGGCTCCGGGTCACTATGGAGGCACTCAGACACACGACGCGAGCTTCACGCCCGACTACGTCCTCAGGGTGACGTACGAGAACATTTCGATTGGGTGCCAGTGGCGAATGTCCCCGGTCATCAACGGTTCGCTCTACGGTCCGACTATCAGGCTGAAGGCGGGCAAGAGGAGTTGGATCCGCGTCTACAACGACATGCCGGATCACAACACGACCATTCACTGGCATGGTCTCAGCCAACGCATGGCTCCTTTCTCTGACGGCACCCCGGCTGCCACCCAATGGCCCATCCCACCCGAGCGTTTCTTCGACTACGAAGTCTACCCTCTCCGGTCCGAGTCCGGCACCTTCTTTTACCACTCTCACGTTGGCTTCCAGGCGGCGACAGCCTCTGGGCCTCTCATCATCGAGGACGGGCCGCTTCCGCCCTACATTTACGACGAGGAGCGTATCGTTTTCCTGACCGACTACTACAACAAGTCCGACTCGGCGATCGAGAAGGGTCTGACCGCCGTCCCCTTCGCCTGGTCCGGCGAGACCAATGCTGTCCTGATCAACGGCGTTGGTGTCTCCATCGGAGAGACGGCCGGCACTGGCGAGTGCAAACTGCCAGTTATTGATGTCGAGCCCGGCAAGACGTATCGTTTGCGCTTCATCGGCGCCACCGCCATCTCTTTGGTGCAGTTCGGCATCGTCGGGCATGACAACTTCACCATGATCGCGGCCGACGGCGGCTACACCAAGCCCCACCAGGAGAAGTTCATGCAGCTCTCATCGGGACAGCGTTTTGATGTGATATTCAAGACCAAGACGCTCGAAGAGCTCAACGGCACAACTGACTATCTCATTCAGTTGGAGACCAAGGACCGTCCCAAGGTGTACCACGGCTACGGCGTTCTGAGATATTCGAAGGCCGCGCCTCAGATCACCAAGGGACCCGACACTCCACCCCTGCAGTTCTCCCACGAGACTTACAACTGGGCCGAGTACGCCTTGGAACCTCTGAAGCCGAACAACTTCCCCAAGGCCAGCGAGGTCACCCGCCGTATCAACATCGACAGCAGACAGATTCCGACTCAGAGCATCATTTGGCAGATGAACGGCCTTGACTGGAACGAGACGTCGACACCTTATCCCGGAGACCAGCCCTACTTGATCAACATTTACCAGAACGGACCCGCCGCCATTCCCAACTACACCGCCGCCATCAACAACAACGGCTGGGACCCCACGACCTTGACATGGCCCGCGAAGATCGGCGAGGTAAGAGCTTGCAACGCACACGAGTCTTTCCTCCAGTCGAGGCTAACCAACGGCTAGGTTATTGAGATTATTTGGCACAACACGGGATCTCTCGTCAACCCCGTCAACGGAAGTGGCGGTGTTGATTTCCATCCTTTCCACGCCCACGGCGGCCACTTCTTCGACATTGGAAGTGGCAACGGAACGTACGACCCTGAAGCAAACGAAGAGAAGCTGAAGAACTACAACCCCGTCAAGCGAGACACCACCAACCTCTACCGCTATGGCGAGAAGACGGATTCGGGCTCCATGGCTGGATGGAGGGCCTGGAGACTCCGCGTTGAAGACGCCGGTGTCTGGATGGTGAGTTCTGTCCAATCATATCTCACTACCCCATCCGCAGTTGCTAATCTTTGCCATTGTTAGATTCACTGCCACATCTTGCAGCACATGGTCATGGGCATGCAAACAGTCTGGGTCATGGGAGATTACCAAGACATTACTGGCGTTCCATACCTCGACGCAACGGGCTATCTGGAGTATGGAGGCAACGCCACAGGCAACGCCACATACCCGCCTACCGTGATACACTTTTTCGATGGAGACGACGGAGACGAGACATAATTCTAGACTTAATAATATACATACATATTTCTTGTCGTGGTTGAGACCAATGACAGTACTCCCGATATCTCTCTCCATGTGCCACCACAGGAACCGTGGATACCGAACAAGGATCCAATCTCGACGTTGTTGAATCAGAATCAAGAGGCTTGGCACGTTTCTGGGGGTGGATTCTTCGCCGGGGTGCATCGCGAAATCCACTGACTCGCATACAGAAACCGCCATGCCTTGTCAGTAAACAAAAGGCTGTCGTGCTCGAAGGTCTTGGCATGTTTCGGCATGGCAGAACGCTCTTCTTCGGCAGTGCTCGACTTCTTTGATCGAAGGCCATGGAACTGCCAAGGTTAGTTACGACGACGATATCCGGCGCTGGAGTCGCCATCGTTCTCGTGGCAACTGTTGTAAGTCACGATTACCATCGCATCCCATACTCTGTCCATCGAACTGAAGCAAGTACAGGCTATAGTGTCGTTGGCAGGCCGTGCTATTTACAACATATACTTTCATCCCCTGCGGCATTATCCAGGTCCACGATTATGGGCAGCAAGCCGGCTGCCGTGGAACTATGTCAATCTTCAAGGACGACTTGCGTGGCGCATCAGAGAGCTACATACAGAGTATGGGCCGGTCGTCAGAATCGCACCCGACGAGCTCTCGTACACCAGCTCTGCCGCGTGGAAGAAGATTTACGGCCAGAGGTCGCCCGAGTTCTCAAAGTGCTTCGATGGCCGCGGTATTGCTGGCCCGAGTGTGAACAACCCAGAAATACGTAACAAAGGCATCGTCACAGCCGATACGGAGCCTCACGCTCGGCTTCGAAAAGCCGTCTTGCCCGCCTTTAGCGAGCGCGCACTCAGAGAGCAAGAGGAGATACTGCAGCTGTACGCCGACAAGCTGGTGCATCAGCTCCAATCTTCAAGCAAGACCGGTGCTCCGCAGGACCTGGTCAAGTGGTTCAGTCTGGCTGCATTCGACATTGTTAGCGATCTCGCTTTCGGCCAGGCCGCCGGGTGTCTCGACGATGCTTCTCAACCGTGGTTGCAGGTCATCGGCACCAGGGCCAAAGGAATCGTGAGGTACCAGTTCGCCATTCACTATGGACTCGAGGGCTGGCTGGAATGGCTCGCTCCAAAAGCCCAGAAGATGGCGCTCAGGAAACACGGCGAGCTTGCGGCGGCCAAAGTCAAGCGAAGACTGCAACAGAGCGAGAGCAAAAAGGACTTCATGAGCTACATCATGGAGAATCCCCAGGCTGATCTCAGCAACGCCGACCTCATCCGTATGGCTTCGGCTTTCATCGTCGCAGGCAGCGGTACCGCCGCCACTGCGTTGTCTGGGATTGCCTACTTTTTGTGCAGCAACGCGGACAAGTACGCGAAGCTCGCCCATGAGATACGGAGCGCCTTCACCAAAGAAGAGGAAATCACGATGGCCTCTACTGGCGAACTCCGCTATCTCAAAGCTGTTATCGAGGAAACCCTTCGAATATATCCTCCGAGTCCTAGCGCGCTGCCACGGTTCGTACCAGGCGCGGGCGAAGAGATCGATGGCAGATGGGTCCCGGGAGGTGTAAGTGCTGATTTACGGCGATTTCCATCCAAGGACGAAGCTAACTGGATCTTCTGTAGACGGCGGTGGGAGTCCATCAACTGTCCGCGGGTCACTCGCCCGTCAACTGGAAAAGGGCCGACGAGTTCATACCCGAGAGATGGCTCGACAGCAGTCTCGAGTACCGCGCTGACGATAGAGCCGCGAGTCAGCCATTCTCGTTTGGCCCAAGGAACTGTGTTGGCAAAAGGTAAGAAAAAGACTTTGGTTCGATCATGTCCGACAAGCTGACCTCTTGCTCCCAGCATGGCGTATGCCGAGTTGCGCATCGTCGTCACCAAGCTGCTTTGGAACTTCAATCTCGAGCTAGTCGATCGCTCGGAAGAATGGGTCAACAAGCAAAAGGTCTATCTCATCTGGCAAAAGGAACCACTGATGGTGAGATGCCGTCAGAGGACTTGAGCACTGCGGGTTTGAGTCGGACTTCGAAGTAATGATACAGAGTATTGTTTACTGATCAGGTTTTGGACGCCCAAGCCTATTTGGGGAAGATGAGGCATAATCCAGCTGAGAATCTACATTGCTTTCATGGCTATCATATCTATCTAGCATGATTCAGGGCGAGCTGGATGGTGTGCCGTGGGTCCGACCACGCGAGGCAAATCGAGTGCCGCACACTCCAAGTAGGGCAACTGACTTCTCCTGTATACTTGCGCGGTGTCGCTCACATCCGTCAATGGTCTCCCAGCGACCGGTCCCTGATAGCTGGGACGATGGGCTTTCCAACACCTGTGTCATGCACCATCAAGCCCGCTGGACGCCCGTGCTCATTACATCACGTATGGCTGGTACACCGTTCCGTTGCGCAGTGCGTTGTTGTACAGTTTCTTGTTAGAACGGTGCAAGTACAGCTTGAGGCCTACATGCGTGTGGTCCGCGTGGTTAGTACCCGTGTGTGCTCTCGTCTGTGAAAAGGAGGTCTTACCCATAGCGCTCGTTACTGCAACCAGTCCCATGACCATCATCATGATGAAAGCGAGGCGGTAGCGGGGCTCATCAGACTCTTGAAAGAAGTACGGAGCAATGAGATTGCCGATCTGGCCCAGGACATTGACCAAAGCGACCGAGATGGCCCTCTTCTCTGGTGTTCTGCCCATTGTAGAAGACGTCCAGGTGCTGATGAGCGGGTTGGCAAAGTACATGCCACCGACGTAGATGAATGAGGCACCATAACGAGCGTTGCGGTTCTCGGTGGCCAGACAAATGATGTACCCGATGCAGCCAAAAGCGATTGGGCCAGCGAAATGATAGCCTCGATCCTTCGTCTTGTCACTATGCCAGGCGTTGACCAGGGATCCGACGGCGGCAAAGATGTAGGGAGGCGCCGTGAGGACAAGAGTGATGGTGTTGTTGTAACCGAACCCGCGGACGATGGATGGGAAAAAGTTGGAGAAGCCATACGCAGCAGAGATTCCGATATTCATGCCGACGAGGAGCCACATCTTGTAGTCGAGAACGCTCATCTTCAAGCCCTCCCACACGCCAGCCTTGGCCTCGGACGAAGACACGCGGTCTGCGAGGATACGGGCCGCAGCGACCTTTCTCATATCCTCAGTCATGGACCAGCGGGCGCTGCCGGTGGTAGAGTCCGGATAGTCCGGGAGGATGAAGAGGGCGATCATGGCGAGCCCCGCGCCGACGGTAGCCAGGACGATGAACAGCCACTGCCATCCCGCCAACCCATGAGAGCCCTCGAGCGTACCGAAGACTGCGGCAGCAATGAGGCCTGCGGTGCAGAAGGCGAGAGTCTGGCCAGTGTAGAGGATGGCGCAGCGCAACGCCATCTCCTTGCGCGTATACCAGCAGGACATGACGTAGATTGCCTAAGCGGTGATGTCAGTCAAACAATGTGAACAGAGTCCAGCCAGAACCTCACTTACACCGGGAAACAACGGAGCCTCGACGACGCCCAAAAAGAACCGTACGGCGATCAGGCCCTGGTAGTTCTTCACTCCACAGGTGGAGGCAGACACGCCGGACCAGACCAGGGCCATAAGGCACAAGTACAGACTAGGACGGACCTTGCCGATGATCATGTTGGAGGGGATCTGGCCAAGAACATAGCTAAACACAGCTGAGGTCAGATACGGCCCTAAGAGACATGCAGGCGTGTGAGGTTTACTTACCCGACACTGAGAATTGACACGGCTGTGCCAAACTGATAACCTTCGAGGCCAAGATCCTCGTCGAGGGTGCTGAGTCTGGCTTGACTGGCAAAGTTTTAGCATGCATCGTTCTGCGAAGGCAGCTCTAGGCAACATCAACATACGCAATAGAGGCGCGGTCCAGGTAGTTGAAGAGATAGAGGACCTTGTAAACGATCAGCGGGCTGCGAGACAGGTGCGAATGGACCCAAGTACCCATAGACAGGGCATCAACGTCATGTCGAGGCGCTTGACGACCTGCTTCTCGAGATCTCTCCAGTTCGGAATCCCAAGAGCATCGATCTGCTCCTCCGGGGTTGGCAGCAGACCACCCTTGCCATCGCCATCATTGGCTTCCACAACCGCAGGCTCCTTCACGGTGTTGTTGACTTGATCCGGAGTCTGATTCGTGATGGCCGTTGAGGAGGGGGCGCCATGCTGGACTTGTGGCTTCTCTTCGGCAACCATGTTGTGAAAGTTGCTGGGCAGGCCGACGAGCAAAGTTTGTCAAACCATACCGAAGAACAGGCCATCTTATAGTCTAGGGCGCCATGAACGGAAACGATGGTGGCAACATGACCGCACGCTTTTCCGTCGTCGCTCATGCCCCTATGCTACACAGAAAGGTCCCTGTTGCTCCTCATCTCCACTCGAAAAGAGTTGTTTCCCCAGACCCCGCGTCCGTACTCCAGATATGGTGCCATGTCACTCGGATATCCGCCTCATCTCCTCCGGATTTTCACAGCAGACACCGCGTACGGTAACTTCGAATCCCTCCCCAACATGATCCACACTTTGTCAAGTGGAACTGTACGGGCCCTTCGTGGAGCAATCCGTGGTCTCGATCAAGTAATAGGCAGTTCCTGTGCCCGGAAGCAGTCCGCCGGAGCAAGTCTCTACCGCGGTGAAGTTTCTATGAAGTTATCGTGGCGGCTCGGCGGGCTGGGCGCGCTCGGCGTGCATCCATATTCTCGAGAGCCGCCGGGAACGCGGAATCAATGCTGCTGGGCATCTTGGCACAGCCGGGACGTGGTTGAGCCTCCTTGGCTTAGCCCAAGGCCGGGAAGACTCGGCCGCCGGAATCCACCGTGCAGTCAAGCAGCAGGGTGCACCGGCAAAGTGAACCAAACACAGGCGGGATGCGATCCGTGCTGTTTCTCGCCAAGCTCAGTACTACCATTATGCTGGCGTGATGTGGCGGCGGGCCAAGATGGCGGGCCAAGACGTCCAAGACTCTGAGTTCTTGGAGCTCCCGGGACTTGACCGAAACGACACTAGGAAATTGATAATACATTGAGACGCGCCTCGAGTTACGACTTGGCACACAAACTATGACTGCGCCCAGTACAGACATGTTGGAACGATCCAAGGATTCAATCCTCTCAACTCCACACTTACATGTATGAAATGTGGTGCTTGAAGGCAACTATCAAGCTGTCGGGAACTACTTCAAGTCCCGACGACGGTGTTGCTTTCCTGCAATACCTTGAAGCTACTAACTTTGCAGAGTATCGCATAACAAGTATCATCTTCTTTTTCTTTTATTGTTTCTGTGCTGTCGAGGCAAATTCTGACACTATGCCGGAAACGTCCTGATCACGGGTTTGTTCAACGTAGTCTAAATGTTGACAAAGTTTTACGCTCTGCACTAGCCATAGAATCGGAGTTGAACTCCGTCAATATTGAGCTAATGGTAAAGTTAACGCAGACTGCACTGCCGAATTCATTCCCAGTCCATCAACCAATGCTGTATTGGCATCTGAGGAGACGTTCTGAATCGAATGTTTTGAGATGTCTTGCCTAACAGCTGTCTCTGGAACGACAACTTGACCACCACTGTATACCTTCGGGTCTTTCAGCGGCATCGTTTAATGAGAAGCCGACAGCATATGCTGGGACTGAAATTTCCAAGGTCCATGGTTCCCGAAACGCTAGACTTGTTGGCCTCCAACTCCATGCTCAAGTGCTGGCATAGGGCGAGTGTTCACTGTCTTGTATCACCGTTCTCAAATCCGAATGCAATGTCTTGTGGTGGTGTGCGGATGGGTGTACGATTGTTCCAACACACGTACTTTTGACCTGGGAAGGTCTCGTGCAGAGGAAAAGCCTGAAAAGTGGCACAGAAGGAGTTATAGAGCGACTGTAGCAACCTTGTACGATGCGATAGAAGGCATCGATACTCTATGTCCAACTTAGAAAGATTCGGCGCTTGAGTCGTGCAATCAACAGGAACCAGCGATTGGCCGACTGATCCAATTTGAGGTACACTAGCTGAAAATTAAATAAGCATGCTCGATGCTAGGACTGTGTATGTGTAGAAGACCAGCTTTTGGCAAGCTCAATGACATCTGTATATATAGCTGCCTTTCCACTGTCTTCTACGTCGAAAACGTTCTCCTAACTAAAGACCTCTTTCCAATAACACAAGACCCTCTTCGTCACTGGAACATTGTCAGCCATCTCTCCAAGAGTCGCCATTTTCTTCAAAATGAGATCATCCCTTTTCATCCTACTCGTTGCCGGCATGTCTCACGTGTTGGCCAGTCCGGTAATCGAGCGAAAGGGGACTG
This sequence comes from Colletotrichum sidae, assembly GCA_004367935.1. NCBI lineage: Eukaryota > Fungi > Ascomycota > Sordariomycetes > Glomerellales > Glomerellaceae > Colletotrichum > Colletotrichum sidae. The sequence continues at coordinate 44,480 of QAPF01000155.1, read as the reverse complement.
TTCCCTTGCTTGAGGCACGCCGAGGTCCGATTGATCAAATCAGGTGCAGGAGACAATTCGACGGTAAGTGAACGCCTCAAATTTTGCTTCTTCATGACTCGTTCGTCCCAGAATACCGTCTAGCTTGCTAACGGAGCGGCAAATAGATTGTCGGCACAACAACCAATGCTGCACGAACTACTGCTCTCCTGTAGGCCAATGTGGTTACTTCCCGCCCCAGAATAGTAACTAGCCTGCTCTGTATTTAAGCCAATATTATGCGTCACTGGCTCAGCTCAAAGGTCAAGCACCTTACCTGCGTTGACTGTTTTGTCAGGCTTGCCAGTTGGATGCAAAGACGAGCATAACAGTTAGGAACAGAACAAACCTACTCTCCAAGTTCTCAAATACACTTTTGATCATCTAGTCGTCATGTAAATGTGGCAATCTTGAATAATCTGGCATCTAGTCCGTAATAGAGCTTGTGGCATACGGCACGCCCTGTCACACAGGGTGACCGTCCACATCACAAGTAGAAGCCCTCTCAAACATTTAACTATCCCCATTCATCTCATCCAACCAGTTGGTAAAGCAAAATGGGATCAAGGGCATGAAGCTACGAGGGGAGCTATCAACTGGTTTCCCTGCTAATTGCTAAATCGACATCGTTGTCCCCTTGGGTAAATTGAATCTCAACTTTCGTCTCAATGTCACCAGAATGGCATAAGTCAAGGAACCATCTTAGGTATTGGGCTCGGGATACCCCGAATATGAGAAGTCTATGACCAAAGAGTGTGTAACCAGGGGATTGTTCCACACGCATATCTTGGGTCCCACTCCTTGGAAGTCATAGAGCTAGACTTATGGTGGCGAGACAGTGTCATTGTATACCTATATGTTATGAGATATTCCCCATAAATCTGACTGAATCCTAATCACAGTCTCGTTAAGGCAAGACGTAGCCAACCCGTCCTCGCATCCGCAATAGCGTTGTGGCTGCTGCTGCTCAAGCACAGTTGGTTCCCGGGCCCAAGAAGGCAGGGAGAGCAGCCCTCGTCCCTTAAAATCGCAGCAAAGCCGTCGGAAACGGGGCTTCATGGATGAAAATATTTTTGATAGTACGTGTCTTTGGTATCATATTCAATCGACATGAACGGTCCGCAAGGGGCACGTGCACATGGATCGAAACGACAACGGTGATGATGATTATCCAATCAGTGGTAGATTGGTTGAGCTGAACGAATTCTCCTTCTGCATTGGATTCTGGGGATGCCATCTCGCAAGGTAGTGCTGCTCAGAGCGAATACGCATGCCATGATGAGAACCTGCAGCACCTGATGACTGCTCAACCTGTAGCGTTTGAAGCTTTCCCCGGGATCTGAGAGTGTGCTCATCATTGACAGAAGGCATCAGTATGAAGAAGGGTACGTTTTATTGCGACCACATGCTGGCTACTTGGCGTGGACAGACAGAGAGTGAGCTAAGTGGGACGTCTATATAATCAGGGTTACACGTCTACAAATTGCGCTGGATGGCCCACTAGCTTCATTGTCACGCTTCTGAAGTGAGCCTTGGTATGCGAGTCATGGGCTGTCGAGAGCTATCTTTAGGAGTTCAACTGGTGTGCTGTCTCTTGCTTCGACTCGAGGCAAGCGACATTTTCTACATGGCGATGTGGCCATTGAGTCGCCAAGCGGTCGGACATGGCACCATGAGGAGCATAACATCATCGCCACCTAGGCAGGGGAAATATCTTGTAATTCGGTGAGTTCATCTGGGAGGCATGACACAATCGACAGCATACCATCCTCCCACTATTGCAGTAAAGCCAGCCAACACAAAAGCTCAGTGGCAAGTCAAATCCGCGTCCTTGTTGGTAATGCACGCATCTGCAAACTCAGTCAGCATCACTGCCAGTCGGAACGATTCATCGTAAGCCGACCTAGGTTGACTGTCGAAGTCGGTTGCTTCTTGCCACTGGAATCGGTGCACCGGCAGTTGAGACTCTTTTTGTCGCCACTGAGACCGCAGTCGCAGAACTTGAATGAGGGGCTGATAACACAGGTCAGTATCGATTACGCTCGAGCACTTGGCCTTTGATCTTACTTGGATGGACGGCACTAGGTAGGAGGCCCACGGTGTCAGCAGTCAGTTGAGGAAGATGGCATCTCAGCATTACTTACGACGATCTTTCCTCCAACGTTGGCCAGACACCCGGTCAAGTCGATATCTGCGGGATACGACTCCTGGTATTTATCATCGCAGTTCGCTGACAGGGTAGTCGAAGAGAAGGAAATGCCACTGCACGAGCTCGCAAAGCCACCAGCGGCAACGCGAGTAGCTGCGGCTACAACAAGGAGAGCGGTGTACGTCTTCATGATGAGAATCAAGGAGTGAAGAAGTGATTGACGGCCAAAAGAAGGAAAAAAGAATGAATGAAGTAAAGAGTGTTAGAAGCTGAAGGGTCGGCTGACAGAGTAAACTGGTAGAGACATTGCAAAAGCCGTCAGGGCTGTGGCCTGGTTTATATACAGCTCACGATGTCAATCCTCATACCTCAACCGACTTCTTCATTGTAGAGAGTAGAGGGTAGAGTATGGAGGTGGGCGAAAGTCTGAACCTTGCCGAGTCAGCACTACAGGCAGCTACAGTCTACCAGCCCAGACTTCGTGCTGCGTAGTTCATCCCTCCGGGCCCCAGCTACTACCGTGACAGCGTTCACCCTTGCTATCCTGTCTTGTAACGCGGTTCCGAGGCTATCGGGTAGGCCTTCAGGCTTTCAGTCCGTGTCAAAATCAACACCTAGATGGGCATAGCTTCACAAATGCGTTGAATACAGCGTGTCACTTAAATTCGGTGCGGAACTCGTAAGAGATTGCCGAAAGCTTAGATGGCAACATTCGGTACGCTGAAATTCCGCCCTTGTATTAGAATGTGAGTCTAGGAGGACTCCGAACACACCGAGAAACACGACTCTGGAAAGCGTACAAGGCCCTCTTATCATCACTGCATAGCGGCAGTTTGACGATATCGCATACAGAGGTGGATTCTCTGAGAGTGAGTGGTTGAACATCTGATATCCCATGTAGCCCAGTCGCATGGAAGAAACCCACCAAGTGCATAGCCAGATATTCAAGTGGAAAATATCCATCAACTCTGAGAGTCCGAGCGAGACGGAACGAGCGTTGGCAGATGCCAAGACCGTGCGGAGCATGCCAGCCTTCTACGCGGAACTAAGAAATTCAGACTTTCCGCGTGCTCCGTGGACTTGCGCCGAAGTCATGCCTTGATTGAACCCCAAATTAGGGATTCTGGAGCGTGGTTTACTGATCGACTGCTGGATTCCTGTTGGTAGCATGACGTAGACGCCGGTTTCTGTTTGAGGGTTGAATGTGAGATTGAAGAAGGGAAATCTGACTTGGGACAAGGCCAACGCATCTTTTTTTGCGCGAGACTGAGAGATCCCGAGTCCATCGGTTGCGATTACGTGCAAATACACGGCTTGTCAACCCATCCCATCAGTCACCGTGTCATGGAACGATCACGAGTCATCTTCGAATATAGGCGTTATTAAACTTGCGCTTTCGCAAAGACATACTGTGTATCCGTAGACGGGCATTAGAGGGAAATTTGGGTGCGAGGGTGGTATCGGCAGCGTGTAATTGCGTCCGAGAGTTGCCCAGGAATACTGCACGATCCGATGTCACTCTGACTGTTTAAACTTCAGGTGGATCATTCGCCAATCTTCCGGCCCAAGTTCGTCCTACCAAGAATCAGTTCAGGGGTGATTTCGAGTGCGTGACCGAATTCAACTTTATACGATACATGACGAACGACATCGACAGCTTCAACCCCAGACCAAAATCACCCAACGATGCTTGGGAACCGAGCAGAAATGATATGTAAACGCGACCAAGTTCCCTCTCAACCTCTTTACAATTCGATCTTTGGTCATTGGTCTCTAATTCGGTCTGGCCGGCGAACATCATCTACTTGCACAACGCCATCACTCCTACATACCTTTACAGCAAAGAGCTGAGAGGAACAGCATTCCAGCATGCGCAATAACCTGTGTGTGTGTTTCACTTCCAACTCCAAAGATGTTGGGTGCTTCTCCTTCGGCCAGAAGGCTCATCATCTATCCGAGGTGCCCTAGTCTGCAAAGCCCGATGCAGCCCCCAGGCTCTCCTTTCTTGGCCACGACTTGAACCGATGTGGCGGCTAAGGTGCCTAAATTGGCATCGGAAGAGTCGACGATTGCTCAGCAGAAAGGCGAGGCTGACATGTCGCAGGCTCTGTCGGGATATCCTGGGCTCTGCCCAGCAAGTCGCCCCAAATGGATCTCACTCAGGGGTTGCCGTCTGATGTTTGGCTCGAGAGCTGTGAATAGGGGCACACTTGCCAGTTGCTAATGACCCTTTGGTCGAATCTTCGTGTTACGCGGTGATGTTTTCAACGGCCTAGAACCAGAAACCTATTCCTCTTCTGGTCGTGTGTGATTTTATTCACCGTATATGTCCTACTATGCCCAATAGTAGGATAGTATTTGGACCTGTTGATTTGAAATGGGTACCGAGGGACCAGTCCTCCTGGTGTTTTTGTAGTGGCCCGCCCCGAATGGGGTTCGCTCTGGTCATGTCATTGTCTGATTCCTAGACGTGGAAAAAGCCCAGCCCGCGGGCTCGATGGGGCACCACGAAATGAGCCTTTTGTAGGGCCCGTAAGGTGGGCTCATGGGCTTTGGGCCAAATGGGTAGCAGTTCGAATCTGGGTGGTCATGGGCTTCGGACTCTGAAGGCCGTATTCGCTGGCTAATTAACTAACCGTTGAACAGACGGACAATCATCCGGTTGGCGATGCACGCATGCATGGCCTGGCACGAAGAGGAATAAAACGAGCGGAAACGGGTATCTATTCATCGCCAATCCTAGCCGTCATGTTCTACCATTTACAATGATCAAGCTTCGCAGGCTTCTCCGGTGCTCTGGGAGGTTCCCAGCTTGTCGTCGCACGCAATGTCAAACTTGGCCTGTGCAAGCGCATCAGACTTGGCGATGCAGCAGATCTGTTCACGCCGTCAATCATATTGCTTGCCCCTCTTCAACTTCTCAAGACTTACTCCTTTGCCGAGATGCTTGCCTCCTGATCCAGTGCAGATTGAACCGTCGGTCATGACGTTGTTGCTGATGTCTCTGCAGAGGAAGGTCGTCTTCTGGGCGAGAGCCATGGCGAAGAGGACGGCGGCGGCAGCGATAGAGGCCTTCATCCTGAACAAGGTCTGGTCGAATCGAATGACGATTAGAAGAAATAGTCAACTAGGTGTAATGAATCGAAATGTGGCGATCAACGCTGACAGGGCGAGTAGGTGGTAACATAAGATGAACCCCAACCATTCCTCGAGCCCGCAGCGCCATTGGTCTCTTTATACGCCCCCGTCACCTTCCCACGATGAAGAGCTCAAGTTCTCGTCCCGTAGGGACTTCGACCTCCATCGCTCATCACAGCGACTGTGGACCAGGTCGACACTTCCAAACCAGGAAAGTCACGAGTCAGTCCCCCCAGACAAAACCAGCCCCTCGGGACGTCTCAGGCGTCTGAGCCTCCATCTTGAAACGTGGACAGCGACGTCCAACCTGCTGCCCAGCGTGCCGTAGGGCGAGCAATCAGACGATGGCTCGCATTGACAAGTTGGGCTAAGATCTACGGCAGAGTTCCAGAACGTCCCTCCTGTCTTTGGCTGCAGAACAGAGTTCAATCTTCTCCCAGGACCAGCTCCGTCGCATGCCTAGCTACGAGGGGTCACGCTACCGGCAAGGGTGTCTCCGATCCGTGAATGTTCAGTCAAGGCCAGGCCGAGAATGGCGAGTGAATTGATACGCGGGAATTGTAAGTGAGGCTAAGCTCGACTTGCTGAAGACTCTAATTCACAGCGGGACTTCTATCCTCAATGACGCTGTCCTTTCTATCCATTACCAACGCTTCATACCCAGCCGCTTTGCATATCGCTTTCCACAACCATTCAACATCCTTCTAGAAGAATCCCAGATGTCTCGCGCTGGTGCCTAGGAACCCAAAATGCTAGTGGTACGCTGCTCTCAAGTATCGCCTACTCTGCCGTCTCCTAACCTCGGCCTATTTCTGCTCATTGTCTCAAGCGAAGTAGCTCTTCCAGAGCACTCCCTCCAAGTCCTCGAGCTGTTCCGGTGAAAAGTACTAAGACGCGTTAGTGAGGTTCGTAGTTTTAATCCGGTGATGCAAAATACCTTTTGGTCCACAGTCCAGCTGTCTTGCCGGGTCTTCTTGAAGTCGGAGAGGATGCTCTTCGTAGCCTTGCCGACGATCCCAGGATCGCTCGCAGCACGTGTAGCGAGGGTTTGCAGGACTTCTGGCATCCACAAAGGGGGCGGGGTGGCGTAAGGAAAGGCCTCAATGAGAGCGCCTAAACCGAGGACGGCAGCGTGACGACGGACGATTTGCTTGGTGGTATCCACAGGGGTTTCAGTGCCCGGAAGCTTCCGCTTGGGCATGGGGTTGAGCCGCAGTTCATTCTCGTAACGCTTCTTGAGAAGCTGAATCGTCGGGTCGCGAATGCGCTTCGGAGAGCATCGGATCATACCAGCCAAGGTGGCAGAAGCGCAAGAACGGACTTCCAGCTGAGGGTCGGCCAGCATGTCGCTGACGGCATTGAACAGAATCTCCCTCTGCTTCTTCTTGATGAGGAACAGCCGGCGAAAGTAAATGACTTGCATATTGACCATGGACCTCAAGCGCTGGTGCCAACTCGACGCCGACTTACCAATGCGGACCAGCGCATCGATGAATGGGCTGTCTTCGCCGACACGGAACGGAATGTTTGGGAGATGGCGATACACATGATACGCAAGGCGCATCAGTTCCGGGTCTTCCTTGACGTCCATCATGTGTAACAGCTGCTCCATGTACGGCTCCGGAAAGAAGGGCATCAGCTGGGTGCACTCTTGGGATGACAGGGTGTTGTCCAGCCACGTAAGGACCGTCTTTGACCCAGAGGTGTAAGAAGATGGCGTCTGTTGTCCTGGAGCGCGCTCATGGCGCCATTTCTCGAGACGCTCGAAAATTTCCAGCATCATGGTCGAAAACTCCTCGGTAGGCTGGTAGGGACGGATGCCCAAAGAGGAGGCGGCCTTGTTCGCTACCAGCAAGGCGTCGACGTTTTCGAAAGACTCGTGGTATCTGGTGCGGTAAATTGTGGCAATCACTCGCCCCATGGCTTCACGCACAGTCTTGTACGGGTGATCAATGTGCGCGAGGAAGTCCTCCAGGATGGGCTTTTCGTGGCGGAAATGCCAACCGGCATCAGTGATGATGAACTCCAAGACCTGTACTTTGGAAGACTCTTTGAAGGCCGCGTTTGACGACATGTCGAGGCGGAACGAGCTCAGCGTCTCCACGAGTTCATGTGAGCGTCGTGGATCCTTGGGGTCGACTGTCAGGTGAAGACACGACACCCAGTATTGGAGGTTTTCTGGCGTCAGATGTTCGTTCAAAATCTTGAGCATGAGGGTTGCGGCGAATTCCCACACCTTGTTCCGGAACTCCGGGGGATCATCGCTGGAGCCAGCCAGCAATGCTGCCAGTATCTCCGCCGTCGCCCGGTGCTGGTGCTTGTCGCTGCCGTCTGAAAACACGTCGGTGGTCAGTTCCTTGACGTCGTCAAGTGTGATATCCGTGCCACCATAGTGCATCAGGTCGAAAACGTGCATGAGCATGTACACGTTGCCCATGCGGAACCGGTCAGCGTTGGCATCTCGAGGCTCCTGCTTGAGGTAGTTGAAGCACGTCTGAAGCCAGTCGCGGGTAATCATCTTTCCAATCTGCTGCCGGACTGCCGTTTCCCTCTCGTCATAATCGGTGAACGCCATGGGTTTGGCGCGAGACGCGAGGAACTTCTTGCCCCATACGAGCCAGCCAGGATGGTCCGCATCGACCATGTATTCGGCGTTCTCGGGGGTTGCAAAAGAGCCTAGATACTTTTGCGTGAACGCGGCATCTCCCCTCGCCACCTCAATTGTGAGCTTGTTCTTATCCTTTTCCTTCTCCAACAGGTAGTTGCGGTATTCATGGTCATAAGCTGCGCGCATTTCAACAGTCTCGAATACCGCGGTAAAGGCCGCCATGTAACTCGTACGGAGCCCTGGGTGAGAGTCATTGGTACCGGTGGTGACGAGGGTGATGAACTCCGGGGGCGCCAGAGTGTCGAAGCGCAGGCACAGATTCGTCGCAAAAATCACGCAGCGGGATGCAATCTTCCAGTGCGCCTCTTTCGCCGCCTCGACCAGTTCCAGGCCGAGGGCGGCCTTCTTCTTCTCGACGCGTTGTCGACGCTGGACGATAAAGTTGTGACGAGTATCAATCGCACGAGCACAGTCATCGTCGGGGCGGATCTGGTCCACGAGCTTATGATCGACGATGATCATACGCTCAAAGGGCTTGCCAAAGTCCAACAGCGGAAACAATGCTGTGGCGCTCAATTGCTGGATCGAGGGCTTGTCAATGGTACCCGCCTTTAAGTATAGGCGCATTGCCTCGGGTGCAAATCTCCAATCCTTCATCAGAGTCTTCAGCAGACTGGTGAAGAAGAGAGTGTACATAGCGCCCTTGATGCGGTCGTGGTCTACCTCCTTGAGGGCCACTCGAAGCCTTTCGATAAGAATGGGGATTACCAAGGGACGGCCTCCAATAAGGGCTTTCAGAGAAGAGTCTAGAGCGCTTTGAGCTACGCGTCTGACATCAGCGTACGAGGACACGGACGACTGAGCCAGGTTCAGCAAGAGCTGCTTGTCGAGCTCGCTCTTCTGTCTTGCGGAAGCGTTGTGCTTGACGCGGAGTAGCTGGTATGCGTCGGCTCGTTTGATCAAAAGAGGACGAGGATAAACCTTGCGCAAGCCACTAATCTTGAAAGCAGAGATATCCGACTTATAAAGACGTAGGTGTCTCTCTAAAGGATGCGCAGATCGCTCGATGCCCACGTCTGTGATCCACGTCCTGTAGGCGGCGTAGAGAGCAGTGAAGCAGGCCACATCGTCTTCCTGGTTGCCGTTGAGAAATTCATGCGTTCGGCAAAGGAGGCGCCCGATGTCCTCGCGTAACTCGTGTAGCTTGTGGTAAGCTGGGTCCTCGGTTGTAAGCAGATAGCCGGCATCATATCGGTATTGTGGCCGTGTCTCCTCGTCCTCGCCAGCTTCGGCGAGAGGATCGTCATCGTCCATTTCGACGTCTCCATCTACATCGACTCCAGGTACCTCGTTGGTCGGCGACTCGCCTGAAGCTCGGTGGGGATCGAAGAGAGTGGCAACGCCGGAGGTGAGCAATCGAATCTGCTGCAAGTGTCTGGAGACTTCGTCGGACCACTCTTTGTTCTTGCCTTTGCGGCTGACCGGAGGATTGTCGCTCATTAATGAGTCCAACTTCTCCGCGGCGGCCTTGGTCTGCGAGTCAAAAAGCTCGACCGCAAACTGCACCTCGCCGGCCGAGGGGCGATGCCACTTGATGGTCAGGTCGGCAGGTGACGTCGTCTTGCCCCAGTCTTGGACATCAAGACCGCGTGCAATGACGTCGGGCTCGTACAGCGCACTGTCGATAGGGTAAGTGTGCGTCAGGTTCAGCAAGAGGTGATGGATATAGTTGGAAATGTGAATGGTGCTGAGGCCTCGACATTTCTTCTGCATGTATTTTGCGATCTCGTGAAGTTCGGTCTGGTATTTCAACACTTCATTTCCGACATGCACGACTGCCATGCCGAGCATGCTGATATGCCACACAAGAGCACGATCCCTGGGGAGGTATTCGGTACCACTGCTGCGATCCGAAGCGGCCTGGTTGAAGTCAATCTCGTTGCGGATGTTGACAATCAACATTGGGATGAAGACTTTCAACGTCTTCTCGGGGTTGACTTTGCATAATGCGTTGAGTATCCATGCCATGGCGTCTCTGGCTTGATGGACGACGTGTGACGATACGAAGGATGAGAGCTTCTCGAGGGCGGTGTCAAAAAGCTCGGGAGACAGGGATGCAAACAAGGGCGACAGCGCGGCCGGCAAGGCGTTGATGACATTGTCTTCTGGCGTTCCGCCTCGGATGTGTGATGCGTCAGGCAGATTCTCCAAAAGGGTGAAAACCTTGCCCAGCAGAGCAATAACAAATTCGCCGAGGCCTGCCGTAGACGACCTGAGGATGTTTGCCTCGGTCTCGTCGTCGAGCTCGGTCGCATAGTCAATCTTGATGTCCTGACCCTCTTGTTCCATGCGCTCCATTTGGCCCGAGACCCAGTTCATGGCTAGAGTGGTATCGTGGACCGAGTCACTGTCCTTGACCAATGGAACCATTGGGATGCTGTAGGCCACACTCTGGATGAAGTTTAGAGTGTACTGGGTCTTGCCCAGGTCATTGGCGTCAATACCGGGAAGCGCCAGAGCAAGCAAGGCGGTAATGTGGCATCGGAAGCCCTTGGTCTTGGACATGACGTTGGCAATCATCTGTAGGCCGTTGAGGCTGGATGTCGTGCGGTGAACTTCCACCAGCCCCTGCAAGCTGGGGTAAAAGCGCTGCAACGCGCCAGGGAGGATGAGATTCGGTTCCAGATAAGCCAGACCCTGCAACGAAGCGTAATAGTAGTGAGCAACTCTGTTGCTTTTGGAGAAAAGACCCATGTAGGTGACTTCCTTGAGTGCCGCGACGAAGCGTAGCTTGAGAGCGGGTGTGATTCTGCGGTCTTCGGGCGTGTCCAGCTCGCCGCTCTGTTCGCGGTTCCAGCGGGATACAAAGATGTCTGTCAAATAAACCGTGAACTGACCCAGGAAGGTTGTCCATGAGCCCACGTTGGAAGGGTGGTAAAAGGTATCAATGGCTTCAAGGAGGCCCTCCAGGCTGGCGAGTATGGAATTCTCTTGGTCCAGGCACTTGGACGACAGCGAGTATACGATCCACCTGGCGATCATGTAGGCTGTCGGGTACTTCTTCTTGTCTTTTTCCAGGTATAGGCCCAATCCCGACGAGTAATCCAGTGTCGAGTAGGGCGAGTTGGACTGACCGACCGGAATCTCTGTCAGGCGCAAGACTGCCGTGAAGATCCAGTCGGATTGCTCCTGGGTGAAAATGCCGTGGGCGTCAAATGGTGTGTTTGGCGACTGCAAAAAGTCCCGAGCCATGCGCGAGTACAGATCGACAAAGAAGACGTCAAAACTCTTGGACCTCGCAATCAGCGACCAAAGATGAAAGAGCGTCGGCATGAACTCTTGAGGCTGGGAGCAAGGGACGGTCTCGGGAGCAGCGTCTGTTGGCAGCAGCGCATTGATGGCGCCGACGACGATGTAGGCATTGGAAACGTCGGAGGTGGAAAAGTATGGCAGAAGCTCTTCCAACATTTCCTTTCTATCCTTGGGGTCGAAGTAGGTCTGGGCGTGCAGACAGAGCTTCCACAGTTGCTTCTGAGAACGGCGGCGGTGCGTCTGGTTGGATGCAACTTCGGAGGGAAGGACGAGTGTCTTGATCTCACGCCACAACGGGCGCCAATCGAGAAGCAGGTCGTCGACGGGCTTAAGGTAATGGTATTTCCTGATTGTCAAGTTAGCGGGCAAGCGACTAAAGACGTGGGTGGCGCGAGAGTCGAGTGCGCAAGGGCATGTGAGGAAAGCAGACGCACCTTGTGAGGACGACGACCATGCGCAGAAAGCGATCAGCGGTGCTGGAATCGAGACCTGGGGCTAAACAGAGGTGGTAATAGAGCTTGGCGAGGGTGGCGCGCAGCTCTCTCGTCATCTCAAACTTGAGATTCAACCAACCCTGCAGCTCGCGTGTCCAATGCAGGGCGCCAGGGCTGAAATCCTCGGCCTTGACGGCGATGTAGAGCTGCTTGAGAATGCCAGCCAAGGCGGCATCTCGGCGAGACTCCTCCTCAACGGGGAAAGGCAAATGGTTGAAGTAGCTGAAAGTGCGCGGGCGGTAGCGCTTCTTGTCGTCCTCGTCGGGCTTGGAGGTGTAGGGAGGGCCTGGCGAGTTGGATCTTGATATCGTGTCGACAGAGGCGAAGTGACTCGAGAGGAAGTGGGCAGTCGACGCCGCTGCCAGGGCGGCAGCGTGGTGTGTGGGCTGTGGCCCAGGTGTTTCGTCCATGCTGTCGTCGCTGGCGACGTCGGCAATGGCGACGGGGTGGTGATGGAAAACGGAAGGGGAGATCGTGGGGTCGATGACGGGTCAGTCGGTCGGTCGGTCGGTCGGTGGAAAGTTAGACAACGGAGGAGGGCCGAGCGGAGGGGTTGAGGTCGATCCAATGGCAGCGCGGGTGCCAGTGCAGCACCAGCAGCTTGTGGCGTTGGGGTTGAATCTTGACTCTTATCCTGGTTCTGGCGATGGCTCGGTCAGAGACGATAAAATTGCTGGGGCTTAAATGGTTTGGAATGGCTAACAATTGCTGACAATAAATGCCGTGGGGTGGTGAACGTAGAGATGAGAAGCCGATGGGGAGTTGTCGGACGTGTTGTGTTCGTCGTCGACGTCGGTTGCGGCGAGTTCGTTGATCCGAGAGCGAAGATGGACGGGAAGCGGCGTGATGGAAGTAAGGTAGGTAGGTAGGCGGGCAGAGGCAGAGAGAGAATGTACAACAGAGTAGGAAGGCGGCGCGGAATGTGATGTCAATCGACCTAGTAAAATGTGGAGGGAGGACTGAGCTCGAGAGGATGTGGGAGGTGGTCGTTGCTGCACCAGCACCTCTACTCCACCACTTGAGCAGGTAGGTACCAAGGTAGGTAGGCAAGGTTAGGTGCCTTAGGTAGGTACAGCGTGGTGTTCCTGCCTCAGCTCTTCACTGCTCCAGGTGCTGCTCCAGCTTCACCCAGCTCTTCCTCTTCTTCTCTTGCTTGTAGTCGTGGGTGCACCTGCTATTTTCGTCAGCCATGTTCGTACCTACAGGCATTGTAGGTACTGTAGGTCATGCGAGGCAAGGCGCGGTAGGTGAGGTAAGAAGGAACCTACTCGGGTATGCAGGCAGCTCAAGTGGCTGGCCCCTTCAGGGCGTGGAGAGAAGACAACTGACGGAAGTAGGTACCCACTCACCCTGCTTGGGGCAGTTGAATTAGAACACAATAGGTAGTCGCGAAAGCACACCTCCTCACACTGGGCAGCGAGAAGACGACAAGAGTCGACGCAAGAATAGCGAGAATGTGGAAGACGGAGCCGTCGACTTCGATGTCGGATGCGGCTTGAGTCAAATACCATTGCAGCCAGCCTGTCGGGAAAACGAGTAATTAAGACAAGACACACTCACACGTACACTCGGTCATCGGTCACAGTACGGCACGGCGCAGGACAGGCTGCCCACCGACACGCACACCTACCTAAGCCCGCACCCGCACAACGCACTCCGGACGGAACGCCAAAGTGATGATGCAGCAGACAGCAGCCTGGCCTGCCCCCTCGCCGGGAATAGCTGGCCACACCACCCGTACGCCGCCGGCTTTCTTTGGCGCATCACGGCGGGTACCACCTCGATGAAGCCGAAAGAAATGGTCGGCACCTACTGTACCTTAGGTGGGTGAGTACCTATGTAGGTGGGTAGGTAGGTACTGAGTAAGATCAGGCAAAGGAGCCCTAGGTAGCTTCGGGCTCATTGTCGTTTGGGAGCTTTACCACGCAATGGGAACTTGAGTCTTCCACTGCGCTTACTTGTACACAGCAGCTCTCGCCTGGCAGGTGGCAGCAAAGTACGTACTGAGTTTGTGTCTACACTCCTACCCTGTAAACTATGTAGGGGAAAGAAGGGTCGCCAAGCTCCTGGTGACAGCGACAGCAACATTGACAGTGCCCCTCCACAGCACGGGCTGCCTGGCGCGTGAGTACACGCGTGCTTGGCAGCCTTGTCTTCCGGTACCCAGGTGCCTTGCTACTCGCTACCTTAAGGCACCTATGTACATACTATCCTGGTAGGTACCTAGGTAGGTAATTACCCAGGTAGCACATTGGCCATTGCCCGGCAGTTCCCCACCAACTTCGCATGAACTTCGCTAGAGTGGAATGTCGACATGTCGTGTGGAGTACTTTATCAGCTTCCATCATGGGAAAGATACCTGGCGAGACTTTACGAATTCCCCATTGCCTCGCAAGCTCGTCACATCCATCACCGACAGCAAACAATCATCCAGCGAAATCGTCGTCATCACTGTTGCTCGACTATCCTGACTGTATGATAATCTGCGTCTCCGACTAGACAAGTAAACATAGTCTGCTATCTTAAGCACTACTTAAACTCCGCCTCATTGAAATTTCGATTCGATTCTATCGCAGGCTATCTTACTATAGCGGGGAAACAACGAACGAACGAGTGCAGCACGTTGTTCATATCCCACAGCATCGTCCTGCATCCCGCCGCCTCGAACACCTTCGTCGAACCCGGCCACCTCGCCATCGTTCACGCACGTCGTCTCTCAATCAGCTTTGAGTGACGACCCGCGGCCTGCAGATACCGCTCCTAACCCCAGCCAGTACTTCGCACCACGGCTGCCTGCATCTTGATCCTGTCCGGTCTACGAAGGACCCCTTTCCAGACCCATATCCAGGACCGGAAGTGCTTTACGACAGCTCGGACAGCGCTGGCTGCCAAGAACTAGCCACGCACCAATCCGCCGATTAGTCACCTCCTCCCGGGGCCACCATCTGCCCACAAGCGGGGAACCGGCCGAGCTCTTCCGGCTCCTTGGCCGGCCAGTTCTGCGGACTTGGGTGCAAGCAGGGCATGGCCGGTGCTTATTGGTGGCAGATGGAACGTCTTCTTTCTCCTTTTTGCTCGCCGAAGGCGGCAACAGAAGACGCAATCATCCGCCTCAACTCTGGAACCTTTTGGCCTTTCAATGACCATGTGCCCTGTCAAGCGGTTGACGAAAAGAGTGATACACAATACCACTACCAATGTATGTGGACGCTAACACTGAGTGTATCACTTTTTCTGTCAACCGCTTGCCTGTGACATGTCATGTCGCAATGGGTCAGTAGATAATTAAGACAGCCCGTCGTCCCTTTTCAGAATCCGACTTGGGCCCCTCTATCCATACAACCATAGAAGCGTCTGCTCACACTTGAAGCATCCAAAGTAGGCTGCGCGTCGTGGTCTGAATGTAGCACCACGGGTGTGGGATAGTCTGACCACGAACCGTGCCAGATGCCGATGAGGCCCATAATTTAAGCACTCACAGCAGCGAAACATCCTGACTCCTCTTGTTTATGAATCGTTCACTTCACTGACTAGGTGACTAACGATGCTATTTTTTCGCCTGATTCTTAGCAACGTAGCTTTCCATGGTCCTATGGCGTCTTGCACATGCAGACACATCACGCTCAATTACCTGCAACGAAAACTTGAGTAGTCCACCCTTTAAGATGGTGTTAAACGTGAATATAAGCTCTCGAATCAATCTAGCACAGCTAACAACAGTGTCCAACCACGGTTACCCATCCACCTCTGGTCCACCTTCAACTGCTGTGGCATTCTAAAGCCCAGCTTTCTCGCTCGAATCCATTCACGAATAGCTGTAAACCTCCAACCAACCGCCCTCTCCTACAAGAAAAAAATGGGCAAATCGTACGACGTCCCCTGTCGACCCTGAACTGGGCGCCACAGCGTATGGCCTGACTCAGCCACAGCACAACCCGGATTTGATGCGCTGAGTCCCGAAATATACGCGGGTACGGTGACGTGGGTCGTTCACCACCTCAGTTTGGTTCGTCTTGAGTGCCTGCATGTTGAAGCCTCATCAAACATCTTCTTCTCTCTTATTGTGCGACTTCATCCTTTGCAATAGGTTTCAATCAACCTGTTCACCGATGACAAACTTATCACCATGGCGCCCGTAGACGTGGAAGCAGGTAGGCATCGCCCGCCTCACTGCGTATGCCCACGTATTGTGTTGCACTAGTCAGTACTAAGTCAGACCATCAGACATCTCCAAAGCCTCAACGAGGTCCCACGAGCAAGGAAAAATGTCTGAGGATCCGCCCAAAAACGCGTTGATGGCAACCATCTCCCGGACACGAAGCCGGACCAACACCATTCTCGAAAAGGTCTCGCTTCGGGAACGCATCCATCACTTCACCTTCGCATGGTATACCCTAACGTAAGTCCGGTCCCTAGCCTGCCCCGGCCCCACCACTTCTTTCGTCCGAGCCGTCCTCCTCCTGCTCCGGTCCATGGATCCCGGTGTTCGTTTTGCCCGGAATTTCAACTAAACGTACTCCAGCATGTCCACCGGCGGTATCGCCCTCCTGCTTGCCGAGACCCCTCACCGCTTCAAAGGCCTCGACACCATTGGTCTCGTCGTCTTCCTTCTAGACATCGTTCTCATCTTCCTCATCACCCTCGCCCTCATCCTCCGCTTCTCCTTGTTCCGCAAAACCCCCGCCAAGGCAATCACACACCCTTCCGAGTCCCTCTTCATCCCGACCTTCTTTCTCTCCCTCGCTGCGGCTCTGTCCAACATCCAGCACTATGCCGTCCCCAGATGCGGACCCTGGCTCATCGTCACCCTCCGCGTCTGCTTCTGGCTCTATCTGGTGGTGACCTTCTTCCTCTCCGTCGGCATGTACCACCTCCTCTTTACCGGCCGCCGCCGACTGTCCCTCAACAACATGACCCCGGCCTGGATCCTCCCCATCTTCCCCGTCATGCTCTCGGGCACCCTAGCCGGCTTCATGGCCCCCACGCAACCCGCAGACCAAGCCGCCGCCATGCTCGGCGCCGGCCTCGCCGCCCAGGGCCTCGGTTTCCTCGTGTCAGCCTTCATGTACGCCACGTACCTCTCGCGGCTCATGACGGTAGGCCTACCCGTGCAAAGACCGGGCATGTTCATCGCCGTCGGCCCGCCCAGCTTCACCGCCGCTGCGCTGGTGTCGATGGGCGCCAACGTTCCGCGCCTCATCTCTGCCGAAGGCTCCCTCGTCGCCGACTCGTTGCGCTCGGCGGCGTACCTCGCCGACATGGAAAACCCACACACCGTCGCCCTCGCCGTCCGCGCGGTTGGTCTCTTTGCCGCCGTCTTCCTCTGGGGCCTTTCCTTCTGGTTCTTCTCCTCGGCCTGCCTGTCGACCATGTTCGGCATGCCAGACCACTCCTTCCATCTCAGCTGGTGGAGTTTCGTTTTTCCCAACGTTGGCCTGACTATCGCCACTATTCGCATCGGCGAGGCGTTCGGGAGCGAAGGCTTGCTGTGGCTGGCGACGGTGCTCACGGTCCTGCTCGTCATCGTCTGGCTGTTTGTTGGCTTCTGTTGTGTGAGGGCTGTGATCAGGAGGAAGCTGGTCTGGCCGGGTCGAGACGAGGACAGTGACTGATATTGGTGTTTTGAAACCACTCAAACCAGGGCCAGAATGGCCAATCATAATCGTAATGCTGACGCTGGAAGAAACTCTTCTCGTCGGTTGTGGCTTAGATTATAGAAGGAATACCCAGCCTGCAAGGCATTGCATCTCGAGTTCTTGGGAAGTCAATTTTATATCTTATTATGCTACGATTGATAAAGTTGAGTGCCAGTCTTTTCGCTGACCTCCAGATGGCATACCTCCCAACTTGAGACCTTGTTCGTTTTCTTCGTCTTGTTCGTCGAATGTCGCCCGTACCCATCTCCAGCACTCATTGCGACTTTCAACCTCGATGTGTTTTCTTGACTCAACATGCGTCCAAAGCCGGCCATACCAGCAACTTGTAGCTTTCTCCGGCAGAGTCTGTTTCCTACAGCTGCCGTCTTCAAACGGTCCACTCCAATGAGCTATCATAAAGCAGTCAGTTACATCAAGATCTTGTTGAAACCTGTCGTTAAATGCAAGTTCCCCTGAATACACATACAGAGCC
Organism: Colletotrichum sidae; assembly: GCA_004367935.1. Taxonomy (NCBI): domain Eukaryota; kingdom Fungi; phylum Ascomycota; class Sordariomycetes; order Glomerellales; family Glomerellaceae; genus Colletotrichum; species Colletotrichum sidae. The sequence continues at coordinate 26,632 of QAPF01000155.1, read as the reverse complement.
ATACAAGACTACCGAGAACCTCTTCTCCATTCGACAAGTAAACTCAAACACATGTGCCTGCCGCAGTCTTAAGCTTACTTTATAGGCCTTCATGCGAAGACCATCTTATTCGCTGACCACACGAAAAGAACCCGACTTCTTACCTAGATGTCGGGAGTTGAGATACATTAAGGAATGATATATGAACGCTGAGAACGTCACTCATGGTCTCGCTTTTGATATTCTGCTTTTCGAGCGCCATCAAGAAAGCTCGGTTGGTTTTTCACATCTAGCCTCTCGAAATCAAATCTTATTTCTCATGGAAGGCGGATCGTCGACCATCAGTTCGGGAGGGGCTACAGAGTGGTAAAGGGAAATGTCTACTGACAAGTTACTCTGAATTAATCAAGCTGCTGGTTTTCTGGCAAGTTTTAAAGTATATTAGGAGGATCACAGGAAGTGAATGTAATAGGGCTCTTTTAAAACAACGAGTGCGAAGCTGAAGGCTAGTCCGTTTAGGTAGCAGCTGCTGGAGGTATTCTTTATGCTATGAAATAGAAACTGTATCCTTATTTCTCTCTATCTCTGTTGATTTATCAAGAGACTGGGTTGGATCTGTAGCCATGAGGCGGTTAAGCGCCGTCACCCTCACCTGTTCAATTTTTGAATGATGAGCAGCGCATGTGGGGTATAAGCACAACACCCTCTTCATTCCCATGATCTACTTCACAACACTACAGTCAAGGCGTGGACACAATGATCAAGGCTAAAAGTTGACTTTAGGATGTTTATTTTCATGTTCAAATACAACAGAGTCTACTATGGGAGGCACATCACAACCGCTGAGACATTGCCATTATCCGAATAGCTGGAAGCCAACCAATATTCTCCGGCGCGGGTTGTGTTTTGCTATGCGTCTTTACGTCAGATGTCAAGATAGTCTGGATAGTCTGGTGAATAAAAGCATAAAATCAAAGCGCTCCATCGTCATGGAGCCAGCGTTCTTTCATCGCTGGTTCGACGAAGCTATAGAGTTCTTACTAGACTGCCTTCAATCATCGATTACCTGTCATGTACCTCAATATCAAACCCTCAATATCAAAGCAACATCTAATGCCGCACTCCCCATAGTGGCACTCATAGCAGTCTCTTGGACTTGGCTACGGGTCTTTCCCTTCATCGTTTATTTGGCTCCCGATCATGGCTCTTGCCCCGGCATCCCGATGCCTCGGGCTCTCACTCAACCAGAACTACACATTCAAGTTATCAGAAGAACCTTTCACCGCCAACCTTGTCTTCCAAACGAACGTCCAAGAATCCCTATTCAAGTTTTCTTGGCATGAACATGACGAATGACACCCACGCCCCCAAGACGTGACATCATCTTCATGCACTGGTCAAATGCCTTGACAACATCGCATGCCCAGACCACATGCCTCGTGCTGACAGCGCAGATGGACCCTTCACAGGGTCCTTCATGGCCTCCAGACTTTCCGAGCCTCCCATGATTGCCATCCCACCTCTTACCAATCATGCCAAGTTGCCATCCATAGGTATCATGAGACGCAAAACTTTATTCAACATCATACAGGCTACCGACCTCATGCAGGGGGCAAAAACGACGCGAAGAGAGCCCCCTGTATGAGCGCGTACATGATGGAGAATGTCAGAACTTTGCTGCCCAAACCCTTCCTTTGCTCGTCCAACAAACAGCCAGCGACCCACCAGTACCACACGGCGTATCCCGATGCGATCCTCGTGATGATCTGAACATGGTACGTCGTGATCGCCAAGCCGGCAAGCAGGACTTGCGAGAGCGCCATGCTCCTGACCGCGACCTCTCTCGACGTCATCCGACTCTTCCCGCCCTTCTCCGCCGTCGGACTCCGCTCCAACACCGAAGGCCTCTGGAAAACCTCCATCCCCGAGACCAGCAGCAACCCCAGCACGGGAGTGGCGAGGACAAAGAGCGGAATGTTGCCTGGCGTCCAATAGCGGAGGAACCCAACGCCCCTGCGGCTCGATGATTAGTCAATGGCCGACCGAAGAGCGGAGAAGAAGTGAAGAGAAGGTGAGTGGGAAGAAAAAAGAGGAAAACTTTTGTCTGGGTCATCGTTCATCAAATCTCCGCAACTACCGAGACTGACCAAGACTACAGACGATAGGGCTGTACAGTGGAGGAACATACCAGTAATGTTCCTGTACGAACGAGTAAATACTGGGCACGGTCCGCCCGCACCACACGCGCGGCTCGGATGCGCCGGAACAGTATCGCGACCAGGCGACATACTGCGGTACGATGGAGCCCATCGCCACGAGGATACCTCCGATGATGGGTCCCAGCAGCTGGGCGACGGCATTCTTCAGGTTGGCGCTAGTGATAGGGCTGGCTTGCAGGGAATGCAGCACGACCAAGCACTCGGCCGCGAACGGGAGCCCGTTGAGGAGCCCGTTCGAGCGGAACGCTGTGGCGAGGCCAAAAACGGCGCCCGCGGAGATTTGGGCAGCGGTCCACGGCAGCGAGCCTCTGGGCGCGTCCGTGGATGCGAGGAGGCGGTATCCGGCAAAGGCGAGGAAGGCGAAGGAGCTCTCGGCGTACGGGGCCGAGAGGAAGAGGCCTGCCGGCGAGAGAACGTGCAGCAAGCCCGCTAAGAATGCCAAGGGTTTCCGGTCGAAGAGCCTCAGAGTCAGGTCGTGAAGCGTGATGACGGCCAGAAGATGGGCGACGTGGGCGACGATGATGCCAAAGGCTGCCTCGAGCGAGCCGTGGGCGCCCTCAAGCCCAAACGAGCGGGCCGCCTTGACGAGGTACGACACAACGATGGGCAGTCCCGCGTTGAAAGCCCAGTCCTGCTCAAAGGTGTAGCCTCCTTGTTTGGCAGACTGAGTGAAGTAGATGGCGTCCCATCGCGTCAAGCGAGTGACGAGTGACACATCGGACTCGTTTCGCTGGAGAAACAGGGTCGTGGAAGTGTCGTATGACGGAGCAACAGCGCTACCGAGGGCGACGGCGAGCAGAATGGCTTTCCATCCGACAAATGCCGAGATCAGGGTCTGGCGCGGATGCGTCGCGTGGCGAGAGAGCATGGCCAGTGACGTTGAAAGTAAGGCAAGCGCGCTGCGATGTGCGGTGGAGTGTATCGGGACGCTGACGGACAGTCGGTAAGCAAACTCCCCGAGACGGTGGTCAGCGAGTAATTGCACCGCAATTCGGAGAGGGTAAAGAAGGATATGATACCGTAGCGCGTAAGCTTTTTTCAAGTAGATGGACCCTCCGAACGAGGTTATCACGACAACGTCACGTCGAATTGAACGGAGTGGGCACGCGGCGCCACTTGGCCAACAGGTCTGACGGGAGCGGCCGGGAGAAGCGGCCGATAGTCGGAAGGTCGGAGCCCGAGACCCGAGATTTGGTAATTATCCGAACCCATTTCCATTGTCCTTTACTCTCAACCTGGATTCTGCCGAGCCGGATTTCGGCGTCAGCGCATTCCCAATGTGGCGTGCCTTTGCAGTCCTTAACCCCTGACAAAGCCATAGTGGACCTACGAGTTAGATGACTTTTTTAGTCGCCTGTCACCGAACTTTCAGCCTTTTGTTTTTTTCTGGAAGCATTCCCGTCGTGGATACTGTCGGGAAAGGGCCGTAAGGTGTGGATATTGGTATGGGACGGCGAAGGAACCCGCGGGTCTGCTGGGATGGCAAGAACGAATTGTGGCTCAGCGAGACCTGACTGCCCTGAGCCCTAGGCCCGATTGACATTCCGGCATCCTGTCATAGGTAGGTCCCAGCATTCAGCAGATCCTCCTGAGCTCCTTGAGGCAGCGCCTCTCCTCATTTCCCATGCCAGCAGCCAGTAGGAACGATGGTAGCACAAGAACTCCTGTGGCGAAAAGGTCCACTGGCAGGGCTGGATGGCCAACATGGCCCAGGTCTGTTTAGGGGCTGAGAATGGGGGCTGTCACAGGAGTAATTCCCCTGAATTTACCGCCCCTGTACGGAGTATGCACGCCCATACATGGTAGATGCCAATGGCTTCTCTTGAGATACTTGTAGGTAGGAAAGGTAGGCAGTGAGTGCGTGGCAAATGCCACACAAGAAGATCGTACGGAATAGTTGGGCTGAGTCTGAATAGCATGCTCACCTCACATACCTGTGGAGGGCGGTAATGACACCGTAAATGCGTACACGTAGAGCGCCGTGGTGAGCGCGGCCTAATGCAGACCGCTCGTCCCATGATCAGCCTTGGAACAGTGACAGGACCAGAAGCCGCCTCTCCACCCAACAGAAAGACGGGCTATCGACGTTGCAGTGCACTAAGGATGCGGGTGAGCCACCAAGTCAGCCAACTCCCGGTAGATCCGCTGCAGCTGGCGGAATGAGTGGGTAGGTGGGACTGGAAGTGGCGGCAGACCGAATTCCTGTGCCATGACTTCTGTTATACCGACGAAAGCATGTGCTCGCTCATACAATTCGATATGAGGAGTGGTGAAGCGATACAGCCAGGCACGATGTACGATGGTGATGCTGAGTTGGGACATGTGAACGGCCCTAAGCTACTTTAGTGCTCATGTAGCTACTTTTGCATATGACATTTCTACAACCGGCAGGTACAGCCAGTAACAGAAAGAGCTAGAAAGGAAGGTCGGGGCCGAGGACAGAGACGTCCTGCTGACGATCAACATTGGACCACAGGCTCCTACCAGATTTCCTGTCTCTACAGTATCAGATAGCATCAATTAAACAATAGCGAGAGAGATGGGTTAAATGGCAGAGCACCCAGGAAGGTAGGCAGACAGATGGTTTTGGCTGGGACCTTTGCAGATCTTGAAGCTGGACCTCGCCTAGTGAGTGTCGTACCACGGCGGCTTGCCTGCCCCACATCATTTACGAGGAACAGCCGGTCCCAGTTGTTCACATTAGGCCTACCTTAACTGTGGTATCTGGAACAAGCTCATTTCTGTTTCACCTTCACATGCCTTTTTCCCTGGCACTCGCGGCTTCATCTCTACTGTTAAACATCGCCTCGTCTGACCTTTCCCGCCTTGTCTTGTGAAGGAGGAGACCTAGCTTCTGAGACATTCGGAACAAGAGACGCCGAGAGCCTTCTGATCACCCTGTGGTGTCTGCTCGGTTGCCCAAGCGTCCGCTAAAAAGCCAGGTTATTCTCAACACTTCACCTATGTAGTATGACTGCAAAAATCGGGATGTTGGTAAGAGTGTTGCGAACATGATTATCGTCTCTCATCGCCTGTTGTGTTTATTGGCCTCAGCCTGTCTTACCACATCACGATCATCATGCAAATCACCACTGATCCGGCTCTAGCTTGGCTGTCTGCTGACAGAACTCCCCGTTTGACCCAAATCAGGTCCTGTCTCCTCCGACGCCCGTCAAGACAGTCTGACAAAGTGCATACTTGGTTCTCTCTCACCGCCGTTGCACATCGGCTCCTGTCTCAAAATCTAGCTTGTTCATTCGCCGATCTGGCGACAGACGTTGTTGTCGCGCCGCAGCGTTGTATCTGTAGACAGAAACTCGAGACATTTCAACACTAGCTTGGATGCGCGCTGCCAATCTGGCATCTCATTTGAGACCGATTGCCATACCTAGTCATGCCATTCGCTGCTATAACCATCGCATATGCTCTTGCAGTGGCTGTAGTGGGACACCCTTCACATGTTCTCAGGTCGGCCTGCATTAGCATCGACAAGCACACAGTAGCAGTATAGCGCAGCGCCTTCTTACGATAACAGGCGTTTTCCCATATTCAGTCAAGGCCATATATGTAGTAAACGTTGTCGTAGTATTGACTGCTACCCGAAGCAGGCGCCGAAAATGAAGGACAAGAGACTTACACATGTCATTGACCTACGGCATCTGGCCTTGCGGAACAAACGAACTACCCAAACTTGTCGTGTCAAGGCTAGACTTCCTCAGATTGTCTCAAGCGGTCTTGGTGGATGCGCACGACTGGACGGATGGATTTCAAGAGACCACACGTTCGAGACGTCTCACGAGATAAGTGTGCGCTGGACCGCCATGGCCGCGACGACGCCCGTTGCCCTCCAGTAGCCGCCTCTGCCTCAACGAAGCCGTCCCATACCTTGGAGGATTCGTGTCAGCGATGTCCACCGTCTCAATCCGAGTCGTGCCGGGTTCGAGCGATTACACGTCAGCCAGCGTTGCTCACAGCAGCAGATACTCAAAGACCAAGGTTCTCGCCCGTACATACGAGGCTGGAAGGGCACTGCACAAGTCTGGGAACCGGATTACGATAAAGCCTCAAGTCGCTGGCACCAGCACTCGCCAGCCGCAAGGGGTTCCGAGCCACCCGTCCAACCAAGTGCGAGTGCCGAGTCCATCTTGGCCACGACGAACTGACCACCTTTCTACCACCCTTTCTACCACGCGAGCTGCAGCCCACTAGCCAATCTACGTAGCGCCCGATCGAAACGGCTTCATTGGCTACCGCTCGAGCTACCAGCAGTCGTTCAGAACCGGCAGAGGATCCCAGAGGTCCGGATCACGGTCTGAACATCTGACGCCAGCCAATCTTGTTTTTGAGCCTGTTTGGTGGTTGGGTGAAGCGCACACCGCCTGGCGCGAGCTGGATGGCAGGAAACACAGTTACTCGTAAGGGCAGCCGAGGCAGAGAGACGGAGGCCTATTGACTGTTAGCGGACGCAGAGGATGGATGCAGTCGGCCACGATGGCCTACCTGGTCGACAGTGGTACGGATACGGTCACGGCACAAGGCAAGGGAAGGCATGTCCCTGCTGAAGGTTGCCAGCTCGCACCTGGGTTTTGGCAGCCTTCGGGTTATCCCTCCCGCCTGGTACGGGTTGCGAGAAACGCGATGCGGGAAACTTGAACGGGCCATGACGCTCAATATAGTAGCGTTTGCATGGTCATTCCCGGCCTGCGCAACTGAAAAACACAGGATGATCTGAAGATTCATGGGGCATGTTCGATTCCTCGGGCACCGCCGTCTCGGAGCCGTGTTTTACTGGGGCAACAGATTTGAGGTGAAAACTGTCGCGGGCGACTGGAGAAGCTTCAGTCTGTCGGACATCCCTTACGAACTGCGGCGACGACCATGGGCAGAGTGGACCGCACCAGGACCGCCTCGTAGACTACTTCCGGAGCATGAAGGTCGATTCTGAGCAGTTCGTGCCATTTCAAGACAAGACAAACAGATGGCTGTTGCAGCTGCAGCTCTCGCCTGCTCACGAGCCCGCTGCAGCTGCATGTACCTAAGCTGCAAGCGGTGTGCAGAAGTAGAAAGGCTAGAGAGGCAGACGCACGGCACGTCGCGATGCAAGGGAACACCCAAAGTTGAGTGGCAGGCGGGAGCACAGATCTGTCTCCAGACTCTGCTCGATGCGTGACGAGCGAGATTGCGAGGGGTAAGAAGAGGTTCGACCTCCCTCCCCCTGTCCGTCTAATCCGGGGTCTCGCAGTTCGCCGATGAGGCGGCAAGGGGAGCCAGTGGAGGCGGACAGCGGTGGCTTGTCAGTGACATTTTTTTTTCATGAGCGATTTTGAGTTGTGAAGGTCGCGAAGGCCAGAGGGGAAAGCTGTGGGCAATTGTGGTTTGGCAGTGCCGCGGCACGAGAAATGAGGCGGCGTGAAACATGGCGATGGCACGAGAAAACGGGCCATGGCGGACGATGAAGCACACTTTTGGCCAAGGTAGGAGGCCAGCATTCCGGAAGATGGCCAGGCCTCGGCCAAACGACCAGACCTGACAGTCGAGACAAACTCGACGACAGCAAATTAGTTGGCGCCATGACTTGTCTGGCCGAGAAGAAGCAGCTAAACAAGACGGTCCATCTACCTAAGCAACTAATGTAGGTAAGGTAGTCAAAGTAAGACCACGATGCTAATTACCTGGGCGCTATGGAGTACTTGTAATCGTATGCAGTTCGCGCCACTGAAGCAGGAGAGAAAACCCGAACAATGCTGCCTGTGCCATGCTCCACTCTAACTGCGTGAATAAGAAGGAATGTTTGGCAGAATGACAGAAGAATTGAACGACGGCGACGAAGCTATGAGTCTTGGCAACCTCCGCCGTGCTCCACGATGCCTCAACTGCATCGCGAAGCCAAGGTATGCGAAGTATTCATGAGACGATTCACAAGTATCAGTTCGCGCAGTTGTGGCGCAGACGTGAGGATACGTGGGGATACTTGACCTCCAGGTAAGGCATCTTAAGACAAGTGCAGCTGCCAGATGCACCTTCACAGAGTGACAGGCACTGGACCACTGCAGCGGGTGGGGAATAGCACAATTATGGACAAGTACAACATAATCGGCAGGGCCCTCACAGCACATGCAGAACAGAGCACATGGTGCCGAGAACACCAATCGATCGGAATTCGCCCCCAAAACGTTCCTGCCCCAGGTGCGTACGGTCACCGTACTTTCCGCAGTAATTACTGTGGTAGGTAGTGCACAGGTAGGTATCTGGGTACCCCCTCGGGGCAGGCAGGGCACTGGCAAGTACACAGAAGCACTGCTCTTTCCCTCCACCTGGCACCTGACCAGGGTAGGGGCCGACCTGCTTTGCCCTTCCTTGCCTTGCCTGGATCGTGGGAAGGTGCTCATCATCGTCGTCACTTCTCCATTTGCCAGGAGAGGCACAGCCTGGAATCGGTACCTGGCCCCCCGCCTGGCTTTGCACCAAATATTACGTACCCTTTGCCCGCTTCTACAATCTTCGTCCTTTCCCTTCCATTCTCCTCCTTCTTGCGCCCAACATTGACTGTTGTAACGTTCAATCATCATCATCCTCTCTCTTCCCTTCTTATTCTTCGTCAAGGCAGCCGGCTCTCCCCCCCGAATCTGCCCCAGAGGTAGCACATTTTCGCCATTCGCTTCCCTCTCAACTTCAGGCTACAAACGTCAAAAGGGTGCACAGGTTACCTTTGTGTGTTTCGTTTCGTTACGTTATCTTACGCGTACCATCCACCACCTGCGTCCGACCGGCCAGGTTTGCCTCTCTTCAATCCGCATCAGGAACAGGGACTCCCTTTCCATTGACACGGACAAACGACCCTCGTCCCTTCTGTCCCCAGCACTTCGCACACAACTGCAACGAATTACGGCACCGGCATCCATCAAACGCACAGGCAAAAAGGGACCACGAGAAGAAAAAAGAGACGGCAACCCACGTCCACATACACGTCTACTCGCTCCGTCATCCTTCCCTTTGGATTTCCTTCCGGCTCCGTCCCTCCATCAGCTTCGACACATCTCCGGAAACCCTCTTCGACTGAAGTTGTTTGTGTTTGTAAGACCACCGCCGCCAAGTGACGCGCCACTATTCGGACCTGGCGCGCAACTACCCAGCCTTGACTCCAGGTGTACACTATTGGTACACCGGTTCCAGTCGCTTGGCCTTGGAAGAACACCTGACGGGCTCTTCCTGACCATCCGTCCCGTCCGTTCACCTTCCCCGATCCCACCCTCTGGGACCGTCGACCGGGCGTTTCTGGCACAACTTAGACAACCTACTTCCTACGTCGCCGAACACCCCTTGTCTTACCTATTTTCTTGCATATCACTTACATCTATCTGGACCCTGGCGGCCGGATTCCTTTGTACTCCGTCGTCCTTTCTCTTCCGCTTCAACCTGCTACACCCAGAGCCCTCTGCTGCTTCTCGTGCAGTGGTTCGTTGCGGCAAAAAGATTCTCCCACAATTCGAACCCGCCTCCTTATTTCAGGAATCTTGCATCTCCTGCCCTGGCCTGCAGCCCAAAGTCAACACCGCTTCCTCTGCAGCACCCAGCCCCAGTCGACCACCACCCGCCTTCGGGCACTCATCCCATTGGACACTTTCTTGCGTTGGGCCAATTTCTGTAAGCCTCTCTACTTTTCCTCTCTAATATACCTCATCACCCCAGCTCAGCCCATCTCACGCCCACGGACGTCTTCACTGGGTCCTGGGACCACTGACCGCTTTCGAGTCACCGCCCAATTCAAGCCATGAGCGCCTCTTAAGCCCTCCCCTTCTAATACGGACCTCACCCGTCCCCTATTTCATCCCTCCAAACGTCTTCCTATCCTAGTCTACCTACTTTATCCACCTAGCCTTCTTGTGCGAGCCGGGCTGACCACTAGGCTGGATTCTATAGTACTTGTAGGGCGCTCATCCCCTTACTAGAACTCTCTAGATATTCGTCTCACCATTACCCTTTTCTTCACCTTCTTTGTTCTACGCCGAGTCTGGCAACGCCTCTGCCGCAACCGCTCGCATTGTCCTCGTGTCGACCGTCAACCACTCGCACGGTAGCGATCGACGATACGTCAGGCACACTGCACTCCTTACTGCTGTCTTGCGATTCCACCTTGAAGCTGCGGTATCAAGCGATTTGGGAGGAGGATTCCCCGGACGCCTTAAGAAGCGAGCTGTAGCATCGCCCCTCCTGACCACCTGCAAGTGGAGAGCTCGCCCGATACGACATCCCTACCGTAACACACACGCGCGCACACAAACACACATTTAAGAGGCCATCCCGCCCGACCAAGCACTGCCGGCTTGCGTGTGTGACGCTGCAAATTGCCTGTAAACGCGGGGAGCATAGTACTAAATCTGCAGCATCTGCCGATTCCTGTATCCGAACCATTTCCTGCGTTTTGACTGCGTCCATGAGTCCATCACCTGTCGAACCGAACTTCACTTAACATCCTCATCATGTTCCTCCATTCGGGCGCCAGCCTACATGGGCACGAATACTCCAACAAAACAGCCACGAATGGCACACAACCCGCGCGACGCAGGATTCTCTTGCGATCAGCTTTGGGTCCCTCTCCTCTAGTTCGAGCGTCGACAGACGAGCCTGGCCCGCCACGAGCAGTTCGTCGCCTTTCGCTGCAAGGCCCTTCGCCGCCTCCACGACCAAACGTGCGTCGCAACCGACCCGTCTCGGATCTTCTCCCGAGAAAGGACCTATCGGTGCGGTTTGAGGAAGAACCCACCGTTGTTGGCGAAGAATCCATCAACAGCTTCGACGGTATCAGTGAAGACGAGGGCAGCCTGGTATCGGAGATCAGCGACAGCAGCACAGTGAAGAGGTCGAAGAGATCGAGACGGGCTGCGAGACAGTCAACCAACTACCTCCTTGCGTACCCTCCCCCAAAGCTCCGCACGAAACAACGGCGTTTTGTGCAGATACGCCCGCGACTTTTGCTCCAGTTACAACAACTATCCAACGAAAAACGTCCGATGCCCGCCATCGATGTCCTCCCATCGTCTACCATTGCGGGAACCGTTATTGTGCCACGGCTTGCGCAGCGCTTTCCGAAAATGTTTAGAGTGAAAGGCCAGTTGGGGATGAACGGCCTCATTTTAGCCAGAAGTGAAGATTACGACACACCATCCGACGACTCGGACTCGGACGAGAAGGACATTGACAAGCGTGACCTGGTTGCCGTCATCACACCGCTTAAAGAGCGGAGGGAAGGCGAACGACGGGACTCGTCCGAACAGGCCGAGATTGTCCTCGCAGATGGCTCCGTGTGGACGGCCATCCCCACGAGCAACGGCTCGTACGACTTCGTGCACGTCGATGAGAATGGGCAGACGACGACGGCGAGATGGGCCAAAAGACCGATGAGGCCTCTCTCTACCGCCACCTGCGCCGTGTCTGGCATAACCCCCACGCCACCCTCCGAATACAAATTCACCTTCAGTATACTCGACCCCCAGTTACGGAGGCACCCCGTCATGGCCACTCTCACACCAGCCAACCTGGAAGTTCTCGACAGCTACACGACCGTGTCTCAATCTGCCGGTCGCTACCCTCCTACGCGGCCATTCAGCATGGATTTGAGCGCGGACAACGAGCCTCAGTCCCCTCAATCTGTCCTTTCTAGCGTGGAGCGAGAAACACACCCGGTCGATGACGCGACGAGGATCCTAATCACCGTCACCTCCGTCTGGGTCTCGCTTCGTCATGGTCAAGGCTGGGCTGCTTCGGTAGCCTCCAACACAACGACGCGTCCTGTTCACTCCCGCACCTTTAGCGGGTCTAGCGAGCGCATGAGGGCGTCAACATTTCCCGTTTCAGGAACGGAGCTCAGTCAGATCTCGACCCCCCCAATTGTCCAGCAGCAGGTCATGTCTCAACTAGCTCCGGTGATTCCTAAGAGGGCATTTTCATCGGGCGCGGCCTTTATGCATCGGCGACAGACCAAATTAGGAGGCGAATCGATCACTACAGACAGCACAGGGGAAACAGAAGACGTGGAGAGGTTGAAGGGCGTACAACCAGTGGCTCTCAAAAGGAGTCTGAGTCGCAGAATACGCGATTGGGGGCATCGCATCACCCAGCGCAGGGCTGTAGCCGTATAGAAGCGGACATTTGGCAAGACAACAATCGGAAAACAGGACAGGCGTTAGACGCATCACATAGCAACAGGCGCTGGGAAACACCCCGCAGACCACATTGTATCTGTATATTATCATCAACATAGGCATACCCAGAATCACTCTTGATACCATGTGCTATGGCACAACACCATTTTTCCTTCTCATCTGCTACTGGTCATGACAAGGCGAAAAGTGACACGCCAACATCATCAGGTGACGGCGTCGTGGACCCCGACAGCCATCAGTCTGCCACAACCACGGACATGGCCACAGGCGCTTTTTTGGCGGTTAGGGCTGAGACGGAGTGGGTCCGGGTGCCCGAGCATGACGGTCCTGCGACGGTTCCGGATGCAACGAGCCGGGAGATGATGTGTGGGTGAGAGCGGGGATCCCGGCGACCCATCCCTGGCAGGCGATCACGATCGGCGACGTGTGGGTCAGCCTCGGCGCTGACCGTGATGCCACGGTGTGCAACCAGGTACCGACGGGAGATGCAGCAACTGACACGGCTTAGTGCTGATCAGGCTGCCTCGGCGATGAAACTGTTTTTTGCGGCAGATCCTTCCTTGGGTGCGCCAGCAACAGCTCGAATCAGCAGCAGCAAATTGCCCTTGCTCATGACTGACGTGGTCAGAGTCCGAGGAGGTAAGGTAGCTCCGTCGTGATGGACGCGTAGCGCCTGTTTGGACGATGTGCAGGGATTGAAGGTGTTGCCGAGCGACAGGTGAGGACAAACTGGATGTTGCATACTTGTTTCTTTTACGGGAGTTTACTCAATGCCGCTTCGGACAATGGAAGAAGTAATTTCGGAATACATGTATTTCACAACATCGGGTTACCAGCATCGCGAGGCCAAGGCTACTAGTTGCAATTTCTGACGACAGTGAGACAGCCTCGAAAAGAAACATTGTCTGAGAACAAGAAAGTGAAGGTTGGATAGGTTTCACAGTGTGAATAATAGTCTCTTTAATGTTTCATTTTAAACTCGCTTGAGCATTTGCTGAATTATGTAGATAGACGAAGAGAAGCTGATGTAGTAGGTGGGCTGAAAGTAAGAGGAGATGTACTCTTCATGTACGATGCAAGTGGTATCAATAGAAATGCTTCTGCGGACGCTATATGCCTCTTCCCACCAGGAAAGGTCCTAGGCAGTCTCAGAAGGAAGAGATTGCTTAAGTCTAAGCCAGTTAGTACAAGGACTACGCCACAAACACAGAGCTTGTGCGAGAATTGTTGTCCTCTGAGACGCCGCTTCTGACTGTACGGCCTCTACGCCCAAGATCGTGGCTCTAACGAGCTTGCGTCACAAGTCTGCGAGGGAAGCTGGTGGGGTCGTCACAGCTTGAACAGTTTAGAGACCTCTAAGTAGGAATCAAACTTCAAATGAGTTGAAGGGTTTGGAAAGGTATCGATTACAAGGATATATCTTACTGAACACAATCCTCGTGTATCATCGTCTCTTACTTCTTTGTCTCACTATTGAGAATATACGATGTCCCAACCCAAGCAAGCAACGACTCACTTCTTGCTGAAATAGTTCATCAGGGTGTTACTCTGCTTCGCTTTCCCTGCTTTCTCCTCCCCCTCCTTCGCTTTTTCTCTCCTGCCGACATCGAGAACGGCAATAAACTCGTCAAACTCTGCCTTTCCAACAATCCCACCCGAAGCCTCTTTATGTCCTCTCGCGAAGCTCTCCCCCAATCTCTCCCGCAGAGTGCCATCCTCCGCTCGGGCCGCCACGTCCTTTAGCACCTCGATGATGTTCACCCCCGGATCCCGCCCCCTCGCGCATCGCGGTATCCTGCACGAGAAGTTGACCTTGCCAGGCGCGTACCCCTCGTTCGCGCACATGACGACCTCCAGTTTCGAAGACGACAGGTGGCCCGCCCACCGCGTCGCGATGACGGGGTGGATCTGCGCCTCGCTGTTGATGCGAAACACGGCCACGCGACCGTCGGCGGAGAACCTGGGCGGCGTGTGGGTGTGCCTCTCGACCTCGGCGTTGACGTCTGCTCTGGCCTGCAGCAGCGTCCTGTTCGTCAGGAGGTCTTTGGGTGACGGGGCGGCGAGGAGGGCGGACCAGGCACCCTTGACGTCGTACGCCGACGTCCGTCGCGGGGCGTTGATGAGCGACACGGCGTCGTTGATGGCCTTTTTGGTGTACTTTTTGAACGTGGGCTTCATGTCTGGAAACGGCGGTTCCCACTTGAGGGTGTTGCCGAGGTCGCCGTGCGTCCCCATGGCGCAGAGCCAGTCGCATTGTTCTTGGACCTCGGCGTGGAGCGGTTGGCAGATGAGGTAGGTGAGGAGGGAGCTCGTCGCGACGGGTGGACTGTCGCATGCTGTGACATGGAGAGAATCTCGGGGGTGGTCATGTTCGAGAGCGTGATGATGATCGATGACTATCCCGCGGTGAGGGCCGACAATGAGAGGGGGCGCCGAGCGGGATCCTTGGTCCAAGACGAAGATGTAGGTGGGATCCAGTGCAGACATTGCCTGGCGGCTCGCTTCCTCATGGATATTGCCTCCTTTTGGTGGGAGGTAAACCTGTATCAGAGATGGGTCCAGGCCCAGGAGCACGAGGGTCCGGTGAAGAATGGCGCCGGAGGTGAGACCATCTGCATCTTTGTCCGGTACTATGAGTGTTGGTTTGTTGGATGCGACGCTGCAAATGTCAGGAAACACAGGTGAGCAAGACAGAAAGAAGCCTCACCACTCGCGAATGAAGTCCCTCGCCGCGTCGATTTTGGGTTGCGGTGCCGGCCATACAATTTCACCATCTCCGTCCCGGACCGAAGGTGTAAGATGATATTCGGGGACTGCTGGCTTGGGCTTCTTCGCCTTGGCCCCAGACGATGCGAGGCTCGCAGCCGTTGCTGTACGCTTCATGGCGAACGATCTTCGGGATGAGTGCAATAGCGCGAGTGAATGCCAGCCCCTGCCGATACGAGCACGCGACGCGTTGGAGGCTGTCGTACGAGCAACTGAGAACATTGCCGTCGCAATAGTGCTCATTGCGCGCGATGGGTTCACAGACGCATACGGCGATGGGATGTCCCTGCGCGAAACATGTCGTCATAGAAGACTGCATCGGTGTGGCGGGGCCGCCACACCGCTCGGATCTCCGCTGAGGGCCGGCACCGGGCCCGCATCAACCGGGAAGAGTGGAGCGGTCGGAGGTCGGGCCATCCGGAACGTGTGCATACAATGGGATGCCATCAGGATAACGATAGGATGCAGCCAATCCTGGTAAGTAAACAGTGAGAGCCCGCGGAGGTGTCACATGAGAGAATCGAATCGACTACTCACCAGGTAGGTGCGTCGTCTTCAGTTGAGTGACTGCCCGTATACACCTACGCATGGTTAAGGTACGGAGTAAGGTGCCTTAGGTAAGATGGGACGCTCATCGCTGACTAATCACCCAACCCGGTGCTGACGTAACGCACCCAGCGCGTCATCTGTGCGCTTCGGACTCTCGTCAAGCGACAGGCGGGAGAATGGTCGGAGGTGCCGCAGACACACCATCGGAACCACTTCACATCAATCCGAACTCGCTGTATGCCAATCCATCGCAGAAGCCGCGTCTAAGTCATGGCGGAGACGCAACTGGGGCTGCAGGTAGCCTTTTACCTGTATCCCTGCGGTCTCTTCGTAGCCCTGCTGGGATCACAAACCGCCCAGTACTGGCGCGAAAGACGTGGCGGACCGCGCCGCACCGCGACAGATGAAAAGTCTACAAGCATTCGGACTTTCTACAACAGACTGATCCGCCTTTTCCAGCTCGTCCTGTCCTTGGTTATCGTGAGTAGCTTCGCTGGGGGCTCACACAATGAGCATCTGCCTGTACTGACACCTCTCACCAGCTCGCCAGCATTATCCTTGCCGTTCGCGACGCCTTCGCCGGCAAGCATGATGCAGGCAGGGCCGAGTTCCCTTCCAGCGCATACGTTGTATGTATCCCGGCCTTTTGCTACTGAAATCGAGTACTGACCAATGTCGTAGGCTTCATACGTTGCAGTTTTCCTCTACTTCTTGGCTGGCTTGCTCCCCGACCCGGAAGGGCCATGGGTTCCTACTGCTTGCCATGCCTATGCCTGGGGCGTTGCCGTGCTCTTTGAAGTTGTCGTTGCTGCTCTCTTCTTCACCGAGCAGTCGTATCTCCGCATCTCTCACGAGGTGCTTGACAGCCTCTCAGCCCTGGGCTTTGCGAGGATCGCCATCCTCATGCTCATGAGTGGCACTCTCGCTCTTCGGGAGTATCGCTTGAGGCCCTCGACGCCCAGATCGGACCCCGAAGAGCGCCAGTCACTCCTGGGGAACGGCAACGGCAATCCCTCGAACGCCCATTACGGCGGCGCTCCATCTCATAGACCAGCAGGCCCACCTCGCCAGCAAGTCCAGGGCACCGGCTGGCTCGACTACTTTGCTGGCTTCAAAGTCTTGTTCCCCTACTTGTGGTATGTAGAATGACTTCTGCCTGCTGGCCTTACCCTCGACTGACGACTGCAGGCCCAAGGACTCTCCTCTCTACCAAGCCATCGTAGTTTTCTGCTTGGTACTTCTCATCATCCAACGCGCCGTCAACGTGGCTGCTCCTCTGCAACTCGGAACCCTTGTCGATTCCCTCGGCCGCGGCACGATCCCGTACAAGGAGATCATCCTGTACGTTCTCTATCGCGCCCTGCAAGGCAACCAAGGAGCCATTGGCGCCGCGCGATCCGTTCTCTGGATTCCCGTCTCCCAATCACTGTTTCGCAGGCTCTCCTGTGCTGCTTTCGAGCATGTGCTCGGTCTGTCTCTCGAGTTCCACCTCAACAAGAAGATTGGCGAAGTCACCAGTGCTCTGAGCCGCGGCGCTGCCATGAACACCTTCTTGGAGAACTTCTGCTTCCAAGTCTTTCCCATGGTCTTTGACATCTTCGTTGCCGGCGTCATCTTTTTCATCAAGTTTGACGCCTTCTACACCATCATTGTCTTTTTCATCATGTGGTCGTACATTTTCTTGACCATCTACGTTGCCAAGTACCGCGGCAAGCAGAGGAGAGACATGGCCACCAAGATGAGAGAGATGGAGGCTATCAAGACTGACGCCATCATGGCGTACGAGACGGTCCAGCACAACTGTGCCGTCGTACCCGAGACGAAGAGATTCAAGGATCATGTCGTCGTTTACCAGAACGCCGAACGTCTCGTGCAGTGGTCCCTCAACGGTCTCAACCTCACGCAGAGCTCCATCTTCTCTCTGGGCACTGCTTTGCTCGTCGCGCTGTCTGCGTACAAGATTTCCATCGGCGAGCAGAGCGTTGGCGACTTTGTCGGGTTGATCAACTACTTTGTCCAGCTCCAAGGCCCTCTTAACTTTTTCGGAACCTACTACACCATGCTTCAGAACAACCTCATCGAAGCTGAACGCATGCTCGACCTGGTGAGCTTCGACCCGCACTCTTTGCAGAGGGTGGTCACTGACTGGTTTTAGTTCAAAGAGACATCTGGCGTTGTCGAGAAACCCGATGCCGTCACCCTTCCCTCGCCCACGGCTGAGGTCGCCTTCAACAACGTCAAGTTCTCCTACCAGACCAAGAAGGGCGAGCCCGCCCTCGACGGCGTCAGCTTCACCGTCGCGCCCGGCACCAAGACTGCGATTGTGGGAGAGTCTGGCAGTGGCAAGTCGACCTGCCTCAAGCTTCTCTTCCGCTTCTACGACGTCCAAGAGGGTGCCGTTACCGTGGACGGCCACGATATCAAGGATCTCAAGCTCGACAGCCTCCGACGGAACATTGGCGTCGTGCCCCAGGACACAGTGCTCTTCAACGCGACCATCATGTACAACCTGCTCTACGCCAACCCCAAGGCCTCGCAGGCAGATGTGTTCGAGGCCTGCAAGGCCGCCAACATTCACGAACGCATTCTCAACTTCCCAGACGGGTACGAGACCAAGGTCGGAGAACGTGGCCTCAAGCTGTCCGGCGGTGAGCGCCAACGGGTAAGTCCTAGCCGCGTCATAGAGTGTCCCCGGCTTGCTGACTCGAGCATGTCGTAGATTGCCATCGCTCGTGCGATTCTCAAAGATGCCCGCGTTCTTCTACTTGATGAGGCCACGGCATCCCTTGACTCCCATACCGAGAGGCAGATTCAGGATGCCCTCGAGCGTGTCACTGCTGGACGTACCACCATCACCATCGCGTAAGTATTGTCAAGCAACAATCTTTGCATTGACCAAAGCTGACAAAGCTCCACACACAGGCATCGTCTGTCTACCATCACCACATCGGACCAGATCGTCGTCCTCCACAAGAGCAAGATTGTCGAGCGCGGCACGCATTCCGAGTTGCTGGCACTTGGCGGTCGCTATCACGCCATGTGGGAGAAGCAGACGACCATTGAAAAGAAACAGAATGAAAAGCAGGAGAAGGAGGGCGAGTCGTCCGAGACTGCATCCCAGGAGTAGGGGCCGTTCCCCATCCGCTTTCCACATAGACGAGTGTGTTATTAGCTGTATTTATAGACACGTGTATCCTACAACTGTAAAAGTTGGACATATCGCAGGCCAGGCAGACTCGATCCTTTCGCCATCTTCGTCTACAACTGGAGGCTCACAGCACTCGAAATGAAGCGAATGCCACCATGAGAGACTCTGCTATCTCTGCTGCTCTGTCACAGAAGACATGCATCAACCGTTGAGGAGCAGCATAACCACTTTCCAGCTACCGTGTGAAGTGAAGTGAATCCACGCCGAATGAGCGGTCGACGTGCCCACGGAAACGCGAGCAGGATCAACATCCCTGGGTCGAGAACCCCAGTCTCGGCCAATGAAACCCAACGAAGTTGGCATCGTGTCCGGCGCAAGCCACGGCTGACGTGGGCCGGAATAGGACAAGCGCCGTAAGCTTGATGCAGATGTTGGCGCTCCTCGGGTCTCTCTGATTAAAAGCCCGAGATCTCGCAGCTAAACAATCAGTGTGTCCGGGAGTTCTGTCGCCATCAGTCGGACTCGTCAACTGACATCAAGACCTTCCAACCTCCTCGGCATAGCGCCGTAAGCAGACTGCAGCATCGTATCTCCTCGGCTGCCCATCAACGCAAGGCCTGCGGAAGCAAGGAACTACAGGCCATGACGTCCGCCACTGTACCAGGGGTCGCTTCGAGCGTGTCCATTGACGTGTTGCCTTTGATTCTTCACTCCGAAGAGGCTCGATGCCCAGACGACGACTGGACTGGTCTCCGTGATAGGGCCGAACGCCGCAAGCGGCAGAACCGCCTGAACGTCCGCGCTCACCGTAACGCGCCCTCATCCCTCATGATCGTCTTTGGGTACCAAGGAGATGTACTGACAAGTCTGCAGGTAGGAAAAAAGCCACTGAGGCCCGTGAACGAGAAGACGTCCAACTCTCAGAGACACAGAGTCCATTCTCAAACATAATGGCCTCGACATCAGGGCAAAATCTGCAGGTCCTACAATGGACACCTCCAACGGCATCAACGAAGGAGAAGGCTGGGAAGCGCTCCCACCAAAGCAAAGAGCCTCAAAAAGAACAGCAGCCTGTACCGTCGTCGACTCGCCGGCCGGAGCCACGCTCGCGGTCCCGCTACAAGCCCCCCAGCCGTGTTCCGCCTTACTACCAGGATCCAAGCCGCTGGTTTCCCCTGTACCGGGACCATCTCATCCCACTCGTCTACTACAACGTCTTCCGCGCCACCATCACCAACATCCACATCCTGTCGCTGACGTGCCTCCTCGAGTCACCCTGCACGCCGAACCTGCAGACGACGCCCCTGTTCCCCGCGCCGTCGTCGTCGATCCCTCCCAGCCTGCGTCCGACCACCCTCCAGACGTCGACGCCCCACGAGTCCTGGATCGACATTTTCCCCTCCGGGGCCATGCGCGACAATGCCATCCGCCACCGGGACACGATTGACCACCGCGAGCTGTGCCTGGACCTCGTGGGCTGCCAGGCGAACGCGCTGCCCCGCGAGCAGCCGGGCATCATTGCCTGGACGGATCCGTGGCACCCGGACGGCTGGGAGGTGACGGAGAAGTTTGTCGACAAGTGGAGGTTCCTGCTGAGGGGGTGCGGAGACGTCATGAGGGCGACGAACCGGTGGCGGGCCATGAGGGACGAGGAGCCGCTGGTCTGGGAGCTGGAGTGAAATGGGGGTGCTGTTGTTCGTGTCTCTTCATCATATTGGTTCGAATTCATTGGAAATTGTGGTGATTTGCTGCTTGAAGCACTATGCAGAGATGCTTGAGCACTTGTCGACTTTGAGGTGTCATGTTGACTCGGTAGACGTAGCGGAATTGCGGAATCTCCTTGTCCGTCTTGTCCAAAAGGTTGAGAGGAACGTGGTCCTCGACGCTTCTGCGGAGGACGTCTCCGGCGTCGTCCCTCCGCCTGTTCTCCCGGACGAGGTAGAAGCGGACGACGAAGCAGGTCGCCACGCCGATGCCGTAGCAGATCAACATGGCCAGGAAGTCCGACTTGTAGGACGGCGCCTCCCGCTCGAAGAAGAGCCGCGGCCCGATGATGTTGCCCGCGCAGCGTGTTGAGGGTGCCGAAGCCCACGCCCTTGGATGACGATGGAGCCGAAGCCGTGGACGCCGCCGTTTGGCGATCTGGGCGCTGATCTGCACGAGGATGAGAAGCTAGGCCTTTACGTCGGTGAGGGCCTCGACGCACTGGTTCCACTTGAAGGTGTCGCTCTTGATGCCCGTCATGTTTTCTTGGACCCTCTCGACGGCCTTGACGTGGTTCGCATGGTTGAGGAAGACGGCCTGGAATGGTCAGTAGTGTTCTGCAGTTCCGAACAGTGTAGCTGAGAGCCGGCTTGTCGAGGAACTGGAAGAGATACGACACGGCCATGACGGGCAGGAGACTGATTAGATGCCGTCAAAGTCAGCGGGTGTAGTCGTCACAGTCGAGGAGACGCTCAGATGACAAAGAGCCCGACCTCGCCGGACCGGAACCGCTCGCGGACGTCGACCCGTCTCCCCAGCCTGTCCTGCATCTCGATCGTCTCCACGAGAAAGACGTGGGCGCGGTCGAGGTTCTTCCCGAAGCGGCTCATGGCCCGGAACCGGGCGAGCACCCAGTCGCGGTGGACGAGGTCGTCCGTCTCGAGGGCGGCGACGAACAGCGGCCAGGCGACGCGCGTCATGGACCCGTTGCCCTCGTGCTTGAAGGCCTGGAAGGCCAGGTTCATGATGCCGCGGAGCGCGCCGCGCCGGCGCTCGCACAGCCCGCCGCCGCCGCCGCCGCCGTCGTCGTCGTCGAAGAAGCGCGTCAGCCGCAGGAACTCGAGCACGACGGCGTGGTAGTGCGGCACGATGCCGCGGATGTTGGCCGCGAGCCGGCGGGTCGAGCTGCCGGTGCCCACGGACAGTTCGGCGGCGACCTCGAGCAGCTCGGCAAACTTCCAGCCCGCCTGCCGGATGGCCGTGTCGACGGCCGCGACCCGCTGCCGGTGGGCGCCGCCGCCGCCGTCGTCCTCCTCTTCGCGGGACAGGTTGGCCAGCTGGGCGATCATGAAGCGGAGCTGGCCGCAGGCCCCGAGCAGGGCGTACACGTTGCGGTTCTCGACGTCGTCGAGCAGCTCCGCCTGGGGGTACGCGTCCGCCCACATGCTCCGGTACAGCGGGTTGGAGAAGCGGTGCAGCCGCTCGAAGCTGTCCAGCGGCTGGGACGGCGAGCTGGGCAGGCCGGTCCTCGTGACGGCGCTGTTGGCGTCCGAGGCGCCCATGATCTTGTGCAGCGCGCAGTTGAGCTGGCCGCCGAGTCCGTACGACGCAGCGGCGGCATCGTGCAGGGCGATCCATACCAGCATCCGCGCCGAGTACAGCGAGAGGCGCGAGCCGTTGACATCGTGGCCTCTCCTCGTCAGCGCCAGGCTTCTCTCGGAGTCCCCGGGAGACGGCAGCTGCAGCAGCAGGTCCTTGAAGCGGTGTTTGAGTATCAGGCTTGCGCCGGAGAGGTGGTTGGACAAGCCCCGACACCTGTCGTCGCCGTACTTTTGCTCGTAGAGGAACATCAGGTACAGCGCCGTGCAGACAGAGTCGAGGTCGAGGGCGGCGGCGCTCCCCTCGCTGCCGATGGCGTCTGCCATGATCCTCAAGGCGGACGAGTAGTGCCGGAGGGGCGTCCTCGGGCCCGTCGCCTCCTCGGCGTCCTTGTTCCGTCGGAACTCGAGCTCCCGCCCGCCCAGGGCGAGGACGACGTGCATGACCATGGGGTCGGTCTGCGCAATGTCGAACATGATGCTGTAGAGGGAGAAGTCGGGGTTCTTGGTGTGGTTCAGCCTGGCGAAGCTCGTCCGGAAGTACCGGATCGCCTCGTGGTCGGCCGACGAGAGGTCCAGCGAACAGGCGCCCGTGGCCGGAGCCGACGGGTTGAACAGCGACGAGGCTCTCTGTGTCGTGATGGCCGACGACGAAGAGGCAGACAACGACGACGAAGAGGACGACGACGACGCGGACCCGAACGGATCCTTGCGCGACTTGGCCCGTTTGGTGAGCCTTGCGCGGGGCGCGTAGTCGCAAAGCAGCCGCAGACGAGTGCACCGGTGACAGTTCGGCCTCTGTTCGTCACACTTGACCTTTTTCGTTCGACACGTCCAGCAGCCCCGACGGGATCGCGGTCCGCTCCGGCCTCCACCGGTGCGTGATGCCGGCTGTGCCGTGGCGGGACGGTCGTCCGTCGGCTGGTCTCCTTCATCGGCAGCGCCGGCTACAGGACTACTGCTACTACCGTCTTTTCCTGGAGAGCTCCCGTCGGCTCGAGGGGGAGACGAGCTCATCTGGCGGCTGGCCGTCTCTTCACAGTGACACGTGGTCGGCTGTGACGGCGAGATAGTGGCGGTTTGGCGAGGCGTTTCTGCGTCAAAGTGGAGGCCGAGCTGGAGTCATGTGATACGACTCGACTTGTCACGCCTCGCTTCGCCTCGTGCTCTCAGACACAGACGACGGTCGCTTCCTGGTGGGTTCCAGCAAGATGGAGATGGCTGGCGAGGTCCGTGTAGAGAGCTGGCTATCAGCATCCGTCTCTCAGTATCCGTCTGTTGTGCAACAGATTGCTCTCGAAATAGCCGACGAAACGACAGAGACGAACAAGACAAGACAGTCACGGCCTCTGTTGGTTTGTCTGGTGAAATCGGCAAAACACGATTCAAGTGACGGATCAGACCAGACGAACCAGGTGGAGGTGGCCTGGCTTCAACTCATGCGGTCTAATCGAGTAGAAAATAACGGCGTTTTTTGCCGACCATCGGCTATCTCAGAACTCTGCTGCTGCTGCTGCTGGTCGGCAAAAACTGCTGCGGACTGCCGATTCTCGTTGGCTTGGACTCGGGAATCCCTGTCTCTGGCTGATGGCTCGCTCTCCACACACGATGCTATCTCCATGTCGAGATACATGCCGTGCTTCTCAGAGGATGTGACGAGCATGCCCACTCGAACTCCGGTTGATAGATGGCCATGTTCAAAAAGAGAGCCTGCCCTGTCCCTCCATCTCTGACATTTCCTGCTGCGCAGTCCGTCGTGTCGAAAGCCATAGCTGTTCAAGTTGTGAGTGTGACACCATCTCGCCATGTCCATCATCCAGATCCCGGCCGCTGCCCCTGCAAGCCAAGAAACCACCAACCAGAAGTCGGCCGCGGCGCAGGGATTCGACCTGGAGAAGGCTCGCGGCATCATCAACTCACACCTCGACGGGCTCGACTCGTCACTACACGCCGACATCAACAGGACGCTACACGCCAACCCCGAGACGGCCTACGAGGAGTTCTTCGCCCACGAGACCATCACAACTTACCTCGAGAAGCAGGGCTTCACCGTCAAGAGGCACACGTATGGCCTCGACACCAGCTTCGAGGCCGACATCGGCTCCGGTGGCCGCCATGTAGTCGTATGCGCCGAGTACGACGCCCTCCCCGACATCGGACACACGTGCGGCCACAACTGTAGGCGTCGTCACGGTACGTAGCACAATCTGAGGTGAAACTAGTATGATTAGCTATCTCTACTAATAGCCCTTATAGCTTAATATATATAGATATACTATTTTATAGTAATATAATATAGTACTATAATTAGCCTCCTTCTAAAATAGAATAACATCCTTATTACTATTAGTAAAATAAAAATTTAGTTATTTTTAAACTTATTTATTTATTTATTTAGAATACTATTATTTATAATATTAATATTTATATTCTATAGAAATTTAATTTACTATATTTATTTAACTATATTCTATATATTTAGATTAATAATTCTATTAAATATAATATAGAATTCTATAACTTAGTATTTTTTCTCTATATTAATAAGTTTTTATAATTTATTAAAATTTATTTTTTGAGTAAAATTGGAAAAATTATTTATATTATTATTAATATTATTATTAGTAAGTTATACTTTCTTAATAGTACTATTAATATTACTAGTAGATAGTATAATTAAAACTTTAATTTTATTATTTTTATTTTTAGAGTTTAAATTTTCTATATTAATACTAAAGTCTTTACCATTTATTATATATATATTAGTATTTTAAATTTTAATTGTATTAATAATACTTATTTTTTTTTATTTTTATAATTTCTTATTAGTAAATAGGTCTAACTAGGTTTACTATTTTTCTAAGTTTTTTCTTATTAAAATATTTTATATTATTTCTTTAGTAGATATAATATATTATTTTTGCTATTATTCTTAAAGTATTATATTTTTTACTATTAGATTTTACCTATAGCTTTAAAATATTATTTTATATAATATATATAGTAGTTTATATTTCTAATTTATCTATCTTATTATTAATTAAAAAATAAATTACTACTTTTTTATATAGAACATAAGAGGATTTAATATTAGTTATTTTTATAATTAATATTTTAATAAAATTGAAAATTTATTACTATACTTTTTTAATTATAATAATATAAATATAAAAGGATTTTATGAGTTCTTTAGTATATTTAATCTATTTAACTTATTTATTAAATTATCTAACCTTACTAATTAGAATTAAGATATTAGATCTATTAAGAGTTCTTATATTACTCTTATTAGTATTAATCTTCTAAAGTATAATTATTACATTAAGTATTTTAGTTTTATTTCTAGATTTTCTATATTTACTAAGTATATTTTTAGTAAATATTTATCTAGATTTATGTTTTCTATTTAAGCTATTATTCTTTATAGGAATAAATTAGTATTTTTTAGTTAAGTTATTAAATAATACTATTCTAGAAGTATTTCTATTAGATAATAGCTATTATATTATAATTCTTTTATTAAAATATATAATAAGTTAACTATTAAGTATTTAGTATATATCTTTTCCTAACTTATTAAATTATTTTCTAATTACTATATCTATAGGATTCTTAGAATCCGAAATATTATTACTAGTAGAATCTAAGTTTATATTACTAGTAAGATAGATTAGTTATTTAATAGACTATCTTAATTAGATTTTAGATTTATTAAGTATATAATAAATTTATTAGTAATATATAGGAAAGTAAAAAGGTAAAACTTTTAGGCTATAAGATATATATAAAGAAGAAAAATTTTTACTTTTAATTTTTATAAAATATATACTAAATATTAATATTAATAATACTTAATTAAATAAAAATAATAAAAATAAACTATTTTTTT
Source organism: Colletotrichum sidae (assembly GCA_004367935.1). Lineage (NCBI taxonomy): Eukaryota > Fungi > Ascomycota > Sordariomycetes > Glomerellales > Glomerellaceae > Colletotrichum > Colletotrichum sidae. The sequence continues at coordinate 617 of QAPF01000155.1, read as the reverse complement.
TAGAAAGTAAATATAATTTAATTTTCTAGTTAGTAAAAGAAAATTAAAATTAATAAAAAATAAAATAGAAGTTATTATAATTATATAATATAATTTTGTTTTTTATTACTAAATCCTAGATTGTTATTTTTAAAGAAAGTATCTAGAAATCTAATTTTTAGGTAATTATTTGTTATAATTAGAATCTAAATATTTAAATCTAGCTAAATATTAAGTCATCTTATTTATTATATATTAAACTAAGATTAATTCAATCTTTCTAGTTATATCTATAATTAGTAGGATTTATAGTAAGGTTTATCCATAAGGGTTGAGACTAGTAGTTAACTTAAGATAGTTAATTAAGATAATATTATATATTTTCTATTTAGTTAAGAATTCTAATTAGTAAGTTAATTAGCTAATTCTCTTAGTTATTCTAAAAAGTCTTACCATTTAAATATTATACTTATATCTAACTACTATTACTTATAGAATTAAATATTTTTAGTATAGTTTTAATATAATTTTATTTTTAATATTAAAGAATCTTATAGTATACTAATAGTTATAATAATATTTTATTATTATACTTATAATTGTTAATATGTTATATATATATAATTTATTATTATAGG